>PVIA01011005.1:0-47598 GCA_004024845.1 Tonatia bakeri | reverse complement strand
AAAGGGACTTACCTAAGAAAAAGAAGATTAAAAATATGAACAGTAAAAAAAAGTCATCAAATGGAGGGTTAGCAACAGGGAAGTAGGAGGAGGAGGGAGGGGGAAAAGATATAGAGAATAAGTAGCATGGACAGTAGGTAGAAAATGGACAGGGGGAGGGTAAGAATAGTATGGGACATGTAGACACTAAAGAACTTATGACACATGGACATGAACTAAAGGGGGGAATGTGGGTGGGAGGGGATGGGCAGGGTGGAGGGGAATGAAGGGGGAAAATGGGCCAACTGTAATAGCATAATCAATAAAATAAAGAATAAAAAAGTTAAAAAAAATAAAAAAGAATAAAAAGCTAAAAAAAAAAGGAAGCGTCTAATCACTATGCTGTATACCTGAACCTAATATAATATTGTCTTGAAAATAAAAAAAAAATAAAAAAACAGTTTGTTGGTGTTTTTATGACTCCAGATTGTTATACATTTTAAATCTGTTCAGCTGCCCTTCACACATGCTCTCTTCCCTTACTGTCAGATTAGAAATTAGCTATGATCATCTCTTGCCACATACCGGTTAACAGCCCTCCTCACCGTAGAAATAATGGTCTTGAGAGTGAGTCCAGAGCCAGGCTCTTTAAGTGGAAATCTTAGGTCTGTCACATAAAACCATGAACCCTGGGCAAGTTCTTTAACTTTTTTGTTCTTTGATTTCTTCATATGTGAAATGGCAGATAACAATGTACCTACCTCATGAGGTTGTCAGGGTTGTAAGTTAACTAAAACTGCTTAGAACAATGCCTGGAAAATAAAGAGTACTCAACAAGTGTTTGCTATTGCCAATATCTTTCTTATTTGTTATTTCAAATCTGCTAAGGATTTAAAAGCCAGATAATCAACAAAAGAAAAAAGCAAACAAAATATAACCAGAGACACTGAAATTAAGAACAATCTAACAATAGGCAGAGGGGAGTGAGGAGGAGAGACTGGGGAGAAAAGTTTTGAGGAACTACTATAAAGCACGCATGGACAAAACCAAGGAGGAGGGTGGAAGCCAGGGAGGGAGGTGGGTTTGGCTGGGGTGGGGGGAGTGGTGGGGAGAAAATGCAGACAACTGTAATTGAACAACAATAATTAAAAAAAACATAATCAGGCTTATTTGAACTGAATAAGAAAAAATTAAATGGTTTTTGAGTGAATGCCTAACCAGCTAGGCTGTGTGGAAAGTTTCTGAGTATTAGTGCAGCTAACTTGTTTAGGTAGTAAATGCTTTAATGAGGCATCATTCTGTCGAGAAGTGCTGCTTACCTGACCTGCTTCTTCTGATGAACAGAATCTTCACCCTGATTTTGGCTGAGACAGAGAATTTTAATGTCATACAAAAGTATCCCTTAACTCAAGTCTTTACAATGACAACAAAAACGTGATGAAAATGACTCTGCCTGAGATGAAAAGCTCACAGCTTGCGAGTAGGCGCACTAACCCCAACAATGCACACAGCAGCATTTCCTCTTTTGTGTGGTTCTGATACTGGTCTCTAACGTTCTATGTCCAGGAGCTGGTGCCGCCTTTAATCAGTAGTGGGTAAAGTAAATGTCTGTGTCCCCATTCCCTTTAGTCCTCTTTTCCCATCAGCCCGGTTTTCCAAGCTTCAGCAGTGGTTTCATTCAGTTAGCTATCCTTCCTTCTTATTTTTCTGGAGCAGATCCACGTAATGCTGAAATTCCCAGTGCCCAGTTGGCCTTGGCCTTACTCTGAGACAAGGTTTCTGTCTCTGGGGTGAAAGTGAGTGGAAATTATGCTGCCCAACGCATAATAGTCTCTCAATAAATATTTATTAAACAAATGGATAACTGCTCTAGTTTTCAACAGGAAGAGAATGATGCACATGGCCTAGGAAAACTCCCTGAAATAAGTCATATAGCATTGACCCTAAAATGTTGTATTTTTTATGCCGTAGCATCAAACGTTCTGGCTTCTCCGGCTAGGACTTGTATTGTTTAATTCAAACACGTGACCATCTATGCACGAGGCTGTATGTACACAAACCATGTGATACTTATTCTGTTGGGTCAGAGGTGTTTTTTGCTTGGTTTGACTGGATGGGTCACACTGTTCAGTAACAGATCTCAGATTGTAGTTGTTAAGCATATTAAATCTGTTTAAGTGGAAATTTCTATTTGTTTGGCTTGAAGTACTGAACTCTGTTTATGGTTAATCTTTTCTCACAAGTGCATTAGCGTCAAGTACACTAATAGCAATGTTTTTATTAAATTTTCTCTGCTAGAGTTTATAATAAACATATGATTGAAAAGGAAGGAAGGAAGGACAAAAGGAAGGAAGGAAGGAAGAGAGGAAGGGACGGAGGAAGGAAGGAAGCGAGAAAGAGAGAAAGAGAATGAAAGAAAGAAAAAGAAAGAAAGAAAGAAAAGGCAGTAGTTAAGAAAAAAGTGACCTAAAATCAGGCCTATTTTCAAAACAAACTTAAAGGTTTACTGTGAAAGAAAAAAATTAAAATTTAGTTGCTCCATCTAGTGGTGAACTGTTAGATGACTTTAGTGAAGACGTTTTAGTTTTTCATGTTGATTTTATTCAGATTTTGTGGAAAATAGGAAAACATATTTAATAGTCTATCTTATCATGTCACTTAAATTAACAGAAAATTACTCCACATAAATAGAATTGTCACTACTTAATGAATCTAATTAAATTTAAAGACATTTGCTAACCAACTCAAATTTCAAGTAAGTGTTTCTTCCTCAGTCTGTCTAGAAAGTAGCCTTGATATTTATTTGTATACCTATATCTTTAACCCACATATCATCCTGAAAATATAAAAGTTTAGACCTTGCTTAGCTTAATAAGGCCTAAAAAGTGCTCTGAGTTGTATAAAAATATCAATCTTTTGAAAAGATATTTAGAAATCAAGATTACATGTGTTCCTGAATGTAATACATCATGGTTAACAAAGGCTCTAGGTCAGGCTACATGGGTTCAAACCTGACACCAGCACTTATTAGCTGTTGTGGCCTTTGTATCTCAGTTTCTTCATGTGTAAAATGAGACTAGTACTGCCTCTCTCACCCAGTTGTGAGGTTAGATATTATATGGAAGACTCTTGGAGTTGGATCTGGTTAAAAAATAGATGCTCAATAAAATCTTCCTAGTATCATTACTGATATTGTTTTTGCATATTCATGGATTTCTTTTCAAACCCTCACCTGAGGACTTGCTTCATTGCTTTTAGAGAGAGGAAGGGAGAGACAGATAGACAGACAGACAGACAGACATCGATGTGAGAGAGAAACATGGATCAGCTGCCTCTCATGGGCTCCCTTACTGGAAACTGAACAGGCAACCTAGGTATGTGCTCTGACTCGGAATCAAACCCATAACCTTTTGGTGTATGGGACGACACTCCATCCAACTGAGCTATACTGGCCAAGGCTGTATTCATGGATTTCTTGATGTTGACTTGGTGTGTGGTTGAACTGTGCCTAGCAGTCAGGTGTCCATTTGGCAAGCCATTGGGAATCACTTACTTCCTTGACTCAGTGAAATATTCCCACTCTGGGAGGGACTCTTCTTTGTAATATCTTCAGTGTAACCCAGGCACATTCTCATCATTGGGTACATGGTCAGTCACTTCACTTTCCAAATTCAGGTTTCTCTCTCAGAATTGTAGCACTCAACTGGAAAGGAGAGTTGGTGTGCTTGCTCTTGGGCATGACCAAACTAGGTTTATTTTCTCCTCAGAAAAAGTGAAGGGACAGATTCCATGAAACTATTTACATACATATTACAGGGGAGAAAAGCACACTGGATTAGCTATGTTAGACTACAACTTCTTTCACCCGTGGAAGAGTGTCTGCCGTGAAAAGACCGCCCTTCTTCCCAGATCTTATTGCAGATTCCCTCCAGAGCGTGACTGTGGAGCCAGAAGCGCCGAGTTTTAAATCTTAGCTTGGCCATTCAATAGCAGGGTAAACAAGACAAATTCTTGACCTCCGTGGGCCCTTGTTTATTTATTTGTAAAAGGGAAATCTTAGAACTTATTTCAAAAGTTGTCCTGCAAATTAAGTGAATTAATATGTACAAAACACTAAGACTAGGGGCTGGTATGCAGTAAGTGACATATAATAGTAAGTTATGATGGAATTATTATTTGAGGATACTCATTATTCCATGAAGTGTGAAATGTAGCTTTCTAGAAATTTCAAAGCCAACATTATCTAAGACTTATTCTTTCACTCTTACCCTTTGTGGCATTTTTCCATAAACTCTCTTCTGGACTCCAGTCTTAAATTTTCTTTGCCTCTTCCAAGTTTTTTATTTCCAATATTTCTTTTTAGATAGTATTGTCTACTTCAAAATTCTTTTCTCCTATTAATATATTTTTCTCATACCCATTTGCTTCTTACTAGAAAATTATACAATGACATGAAATATGTTTATTCTTTACATACTTATGATGGCCTGCACAGAGCTGGAGCCACAGTAGCTTCCCAGTAAACATTCCTGAATAAAATACAGAGAAAAACCAGGTTGCAATTGCACCTGAATTTGTGAATGCTGTGGAAAAGAATACCCACAGTTATAATTATTGTGATTTACTCAGTGCCTATTAAATGCTAGGCACTATACTAAGAGTTTTATGTAGCATTGTACTAACAATTTTTTTTCAGTATTCAGAAATAAAGTTTTATCAGAATACAGCCACACCCATTCATTTCCTTATTATCTTTTTAAAGTATATTTTATTGATTGTGCTATTACAGTTGTCGCATTTTTTCTCCCTTTTGGTCCCCTCCCCCCTGCACTCTTCTCCCTCCAGCATCCCCCCACCTTAGTTCATGTCCATGGGTCATACATATAAGTTCTTTGGCTTCTCCATTTCCTATACTATTCTTGACATTCTCCTGTTTATTTTGTACCTACCCATTCTGCTTGTTATTCCCTGTATCTTTTCCCACATTTCCCCCAACTGCCCTCCTCGCTGATAACACTCCATGTGATCTCCATTTCTGTGAATCTGTTCCTGTTCTAGTTGTTTGCTTAGTTTGTTTTTTAGGTTCAGTTGTCAATAGTTGTGTTCATTTTCATTTTATTGTTCATAGTTTTGATCTTCTTTTTCGTATATCAAGTCCTTTAACATTTCATATAGTAAGGGATTGGTGTTGATGAATTCCTTTAACTTTCCCTTATCTGGGAAGCACTTTATCTGCCCTTCCATTCTAAATGACAACTTTGCTGGATAAAGTAATCTTGAATGTAGGTCCTTGCCTTTCATGATTTTGAATACTTCCAGCCCCTTCTTGCCTACAAGATTTCTTTTGAGAAATCAGCTGATAGTCTTATGCAAACTTCTTTGTAGATAACTGCCTCCTTTTCTCTTGCTGCTTTTAAGATTCTCTCCTTGTCTTTAACCTTGGGTAATGTAATTATGATGTGCCTTGGTGTGTGCTTCCTTGGGTCCAACTTCTTTGGGACTCTGGGCTTCCTGGACTTCCTGGAAGTCTATTTCCTTTTCTAGCTTGGGGAAGTTCTTCTTCATTATTTTTTTCAAATAAGTGTTCAATTTCTTGCTCTTCCTCTTCTCCTTCTGGCACCCCTATGTTTCAGACATTGGAATGTTTAAAGTTGTCCTGGAGATTCCTAAGCCTCTTTTCATTTTTTTTAATTGTTTCTTCATTTTGTTCTGGTTAAATGTTTATTTCTTCCTTCTGGTGCAAATCATTTATTTGAGTCCCAGTTTCCTTCCATCACTGTTGGTTCCATGTACATTTTCCTTTATTTCACTTTTCATAGCCTTCACCTTTTACTCCATTTTGTGACCATACTCAACCATGTCTGTTAATATCCTGATTACCAGTGTTTTGAACTGTGCATCTGATAGGTTGGCTATCTGTTTATCACTTAGTTGTATTTTTCTGGAGCTTTGATCTGTTCTTTCGTTTGGGCCATATTTCTTTGTCTGGGTGCAGCTGTTATGTAGTAAGGGGCGGAGTCTTAAGTTCTTGCCAGGGTGGGGCAACCACCTCACTGTGTTGTGGTGTTGTATGGGGAGGAGTGATCAGAAAGGAACAATGCTGCTTGCTTGCCCCTCTGCTGGCTTCCAGTCACTTCCTCCACTTCCCACAAGCAAATTCGGCCCTTCTGGGGGCTGATTCCTGAGTGGGTGGATTTGTGTACATTTTAGGGCCCCATGGGCCACTCCAATGAATTTTCCTGTGAGGCTGGGAGTTTCTCTTGCTGCTGCAACACCCACAGGTTTTTCCAGCCAGAGGTTTTGAGGCTTTCTTTTCCCTTGTGCTGGAACCCTGGGCTGCATGATCTGTCTCGCTTCCCAGTTGCTCCTCCCAGCTCATACCACACAAATTTGGGACTGCTAACTGCTGCCTCACCCACCCAATCCTCCAGCCCCACTGCCTTGCTGTGTGTCTTCTCTACCCAGCTGGCTGTCTCCACCCCTCTTACCAGTCTGAATGGATGTTTCCTGTTAACTCCTTGGTTGTTGGACTTCCATACAGTTTGATTTTCTGGCAGTTCTGATTAATTTTTGTTTTTTTATTTGTTGTCCTTCTTTTGGTTGTAGAAGGAGGCAGTGTATCTGTTGGGAACCGCCCTGCCTGGTATCAGAAGCTGTAACCCCCGCCAAGGCTAAGACTGAGGGAATGACCTTGGAACCGTAAGCCAGCAAGGAGACAAAAGCTTATCTCCCTGGCAGGAGTGCCACTTCTGCTCCTTTTACTTCACCCTGCCTGGTCCCCAATGCTTGGTTGGCTAGCCAATGATGGCTAAGATTCCCCAAGGGGGGAATGACCTAAGACAGGCACAATCACATGGAAAGCCCCCAAGGAAGGACTTTGGGGGCTACAGCAAAAGGGGGTGATAGACCCTTGCCCCTTGGCTTTGACATAGCCTGAGTCCTCCTGGTCTGCGAGAAAATCTCCTAAACTCTTGGCTGCCTTAGTTCCCTTGCTCCACCTAAGTCTGAAACAATGACAGGGTGGTGCTGCCCTGTGCTGGAAAGGGCGGGTTCCCTGGGTGATCAGGCCTAAGAAAGAATATGTAGAATCCTGTGAAACCTGCGTTGTTTAGAATGCTCTTGGTTGAACGAGAAGGGTCCAAGGAGGAAGTAAGTTTGTTCCTTAAAGTCTTTTACAGCTCTTTGACCCTGACTCAAAATAGGCCCTCAGGCTTCCTTGCTGTCTATTGTTTGATACTTTCTTCCTGGCAATGAGTAATGAGCTTTACCTGAATTCTTATGCAAATGAACCCAATAAAAGCCCGCTGCAGTGGGGGACAGGGTGCTCTTCCCTGGGGTGCTCTCCCCTAGGGAGGGTGGTCCGGTGCTCCCCACTAGAGAGAATAGCCATTCCATCCCTACTTCCCCACAGAACTTGGTTGTCTCTACGTATGTTTTTCTCATGTGTCGATGAGCAATCCGCAGCACATCGCAGTCACTGCCGGTCGGTGGCCACGACATGTATCTACCTACACCTCCATCTTGGCCAGAAGTCCCTGTACTAAGAGTTTTATGTGGCGTTGTCTCATTAAATGACATCAACAATTTTGAGGGTAAGTCTTACTAGTTTTATTTTACAAATTAGGAATCTGAGTTTCAGAAAACATAAACTACTTATTCAAGGTGTCATTGTTAATGGCCATAGCTCCTTTTTTTGAAAAAGCCCCTATTGGTTATTGAACAACTCCATTTACTCCTTCTAGTATGTTGGTTTAGGATGGGGCCACATTTCTTTTGTCTGCTATCTCCTACAGGCAAGTACCTTTGTCAAACTTCCCTAGAGAGCTACACATTTGAGAGGTTACAAATTCAAATACTCCAGCTGCCTTACAAAGAGCAGAATTTATCACGTGAGGGTGTGGGCTGTGTTCAAAAGATCAGTTCTGACTTAACTCCAGCCCAATATTGTCAGAGAGAAATGCTAACACAGTGTTGACAGACACTTTAATTTTTCAAGAGCATCTGGAAAACTTGAATTTTGTGTATAACCTTGAAATTCAAAACCTGAATTTTAAATGTTGGCTCCAAGTTTAAAAGAACAGCATGCAGGCCAAACCAAATAGGCCTATGGACCACACCTAGCCTTGGGCACCAGCTTGCAGCCTCTGTCCTGTGCATGAAAACAGCCAAGGACTGGGTTTCTCTGCTCTGTAACTGAGCCCCTATCCCAATGACATGCACAGGTTAAGCTGCAAATATCTGTCACTGGCCTGGAGGCTGAGTGGCCTATACCAGGAACCATAGCTCATTTATCGTCTCAGCAAACAGGTTGCTGTGTAGAATTAAAAACATTTTTTTTCTCTTTAACTTTTTTTTCTTTCCCTTATTTTGGTTGCTGGCCATGACTGGGAGTCTGATAGTTCCTATGTGAAACAAACTTAACTACTTTTTTGGAATAACTCCCTACATCTATGGGGTTCCTGAGTAAATATTTTTAAATTTTAATTCTCTGTGAGGAAAAACAAGTGTTCATAGTAATTCATTTGATGGGGTAAGAGACTAAATGGAGATAACTGAATCCCTTAGAAGGTTAAAAAGAAAAAGAAGGAAGAAAGAGCTCCTCTGAGGGAGAGTGGGATATAGGGCGTGGACCTGCATACTGGTTCTAGTCACCTCAAATTCATTGGTTTCTAAATCTTCATCTGCTCCTGAGCTTTCTTCGAATCTACCTAACCCTCTAACTATCTAGGCTAGACTTCAGGCTCCAAGAGGGTAGGGATCTTCTCCCTTTTGTCACATCAGAGCCCCCAAACTCTAGCACATTGCCTTAACGCAAAGTAAGGTATCAATATTGATGGGATGGGGCATAAGCATGTTTACCACAAAACACAGTTTATTGTTTTATTATTATTTATTCATTATTGTATTATTTTCCATATGAACCACTGTAAACCTACTTTTGCCCCACCCTGTTTGTTAATTGACCTCTGGATATTTCACTTGTCTGCCATTCGGTCACTCAATCTAGTATGTCCAAATCTAATGTGTCTCAGAATTCTCTCCTTTGTGAACATTGCTGTTTCTGTAAATGGACTTCTTACTTTCTCATTCACTTATGCTTGGAAGCATCAAGACACCTTTGAAATCCATTTTCCCCATTCCCCACCTCCGTTTCCCACATCCCGTCAGTCACCAAGACCTGTGAATCAGTGTGTCTGTCCTCTCCTTCTCCCTCCACATCTTCAGTCTAATTCAAGCCCTTGTTACTTCATGTAACCAGGGACTATTGCAAGAGTTACTTAACTCTTCTCCTCAGACCTTGTGTCTTCCCCTTCCTAACCTATTCTGTTTATCACAGGCAAACTCATTTTTGAGCACTTTAGCCCCTCACTAAAAAGACTTTGTGTTTTTCCATTGTTTATTACTAAGTCCAAACTTAGCTTTTCCTTATAGTCCAATAACAATGTATCCATGCCTACCACTCCAGTCTTAATTTCCATTATGCCCTTTATCTAAATCCTCTGCTTTAGTCAGAATGGCTCCATTGGCAGGTCCTGAAAATGCCAAGCATAGACTTTATTTTCCTTTTCTACTTATTATGTTTTCTTCACATCTTCCAGTTAAATAAATCTTACCCCAAGTTTCTGGTCTATACTAGGTTTTGTTTGTTTGTTTGTTTTGTGTGTGTGTATGTGTGTGTGTGAGGCAAACGTTTGTGTTTCTTTCCTTTTTCTCACCTCTCAAAATATGAATTTCCCTGATTGCATACCACACTCGCTATATCATGAGTATGGAAGGCATTTGATACACTGTTTGTAGAGAGATAGGATAGTATTGTGGTCCAACATATAAAGTGTGGAGCCAGACGAATGATTGCAAACCCTTGTGCTACCACTTGTTATTCTGGTGACTTCAGTCAAGTTACTAAACCTCTCTGTGCCCTGATTACTTTTACTCTGCATTCAAGATAAAAATAATGTCCATCTGCCAAGGTTGCTGAGAGGATTAAATCAATGATTGCAGGTAAAACAATGACTGGAACAAGGTAAGCAGTAAGTAAGTAAGTAAATAAGTAATAACAACAACAACAATAATAGCTAATTGCTTTTTATGTGAATGATGTTTTCTGTAAATGATTTGTAAGCTTTTTCAAGTCAGTGATTTCCATTTATTCCTCTCCCTTCAGAGTAGACTCACAGGAAAAGAATGCGGCCATACAAAGGTTCATAGTGGTCAAGAGACGAGGCATATCAGGTTAGGCAGGTGTCTCAACTTCTTTTTTTGTGTGTGTCTTTTTTATTTTTATTTTATTATTACTTTTATTGTATTTTTTCTATTACCATTTATCCCCCTTGCACCTTCTTCCTACTCTACTTACCCTCTTCCCCTCCCCGAAATGACCACACTGTTGTCTGTGTCCATGAGTCCTTTTTCTTTTTTGCTTGACCCCTCCATCCTCAACATCCCCCACAACTGAGCTGCCAATCTACTCCCCACCTATGAGTCTGTCTCCATTTTCCTTGTTAGCTCAGTTTGTTCATTAAATTCTACATATGAGTGAAATCATATGGTATTTGTCTTTCTCTGTCTTATTTCACTTGCATAATGTTCTCCAGGTCCATCCATGCTACTGCAAAGGTTAAATTTTTCTTCTTTTTTATAGCCAAGTAGTATTCCATTGTGTAAATATTCCATAGTTGTTTTTATTCACTTGTCTACTCATGGACAGTTGGACTGCTTCCATATCTTAGCAATTGTAAATAACACTGTAATGAACATAGGGGTGCTTATATTCTTTCAAAACAGTGTTTTGGGTTTCTTCAGATACATTTCCAGAGGGAGAATTGCTGTGTCACAAGGCAGTTCTATGTTTTAATTTTTTGAGGTATCTTCATACTGCTTTCCACAGTGGCTCTATCAGTCTGTATTCCTACCAACAGTACAGTAGGGTTCCTCTTTCTCCACATCCTCACCAGCACTTGTTGTTTCTTGATTTACTGATGATAGCCATTCTGACAGGTGTGAGATGATATCTCATTGTTATTTTAATTTGCATTTCTCTGATGATTAGTGATGTTGAGCATCTTTTCTTATGTCTATTGGCCATGTTTATATCCTCTCTGGAGAAATGTCAATTCAGATATTTTGTCCATTTTTTAATTGGATTGTTTGTATTTTTGGTGTTGAGCTTTATAAGTTCTTCATAAATTTTGAATATTAACCGCTTATCATTTGTATTGGTGATATGTTCTCCCATACAGTGGGTTGTCTTTTTATTTTGTTGGTGATTTCCTTTGCTGTGCAAAAACTTTAGTTTGATGCCATCCCATTTGGTTACTTTTCTTTTGTTTCCTTTGCCTGAGGAGATGTATCAGAAAAAATATTGCTACAAGCAATGTCAGAGATTTTACTGCCTACCAACTTATGGGAGACTCCCATTTGTTCATGTAAAATAGGAATAACTTTTTTCTTGCATTTACATATCATATTAAAGTATTTCGTGTACCGTAACCCACTTATTGCTTGCCTACTTGCTTCACATATGAGATAAGTTCCTTGATGCAGGCAGGAAAAAGAAGCATGCAGATGTAAACTGTGCTACTAACGTGCTCCATAAGCACTTTTTGAAGAATGGGATTAAATGTTTCTCCCCTCCCCCCAAATATAAACTCTATGTAAGAAAAATTAAAAAAAAATTTTTAGGCCATACTGTCCCAGTCTTCTCCTGGAGCACCCCTCACCCCCAAAACGTTACTGCTTTTAGAAGAAGTGGTAAATGGGAATAGAGACACCTGGTTATACGGTGTAATGGTACCTGGAGAAATAGTAGGAATTGCAAAAATCTCTTGATGTTCTAACTCTTGTTTCTTAGATTTTAGTTTTTGTGCCTACTGCTTATCAGGGTGACTGCTGTCTCTTCTATGAGGCAAAAAGAGAGGCTAGACTTAGACAAGGCAAGTAGAGTAAGCGAGGTGTAGAAAACCAAATAATCATCATGGGAGAACAGAACATTAGAAACTGAAACTGACATAAGGACAATAAAGTTATTAGATTAAAAATGAACAAAAGGTGGAGCCATGCAAAATGAATATGATCTTTTAAGGCAAGAAGCTGTGACTCATTTAGTCTTTGAGAAGCAGAATATTATCGAAAGCATAATAAAAATAATGAGTACAGAAGAGTATATGATGTGGCCCACTGTGGGAATTCTAGGCTGGCTTCTGTGCTTATTATTAAGTATCCCAGCTCTCATTCCATATTCAAACTAAGCATCCATAAACTCCTCTCTCTGGCAGGGTGAGACATAGGAAGATATTCAATTACCAAAGTAACTATGGAAATAGGAGGAACAAAGAAGAATTCTTGAAAGTCTCTGGGTAAAGATAAAAGAAAAACAGAATAAAGAAGATCTCACAGCAGGGGCTGTGACAGATCTCCGTATCGGGAAGTCAGGATGATGAAGTGGAACAAAGCCAAATCTCCACATCCAGGGAGATGGTCCATAGATTTCAACTACCCAGTTAACTTTCAGATAACTCACTCAGGAGAACAGGACTGGAAACATATAAAACATAAATTAAATTCTCGAAGCAAATGATGCAAACAGAGTAGCAAGAATTTTGAAAATGGTCTTACATTCTAAAAATTTTATGGACTGCCTGAATGTCTTAAATAACCTGGGGAAGAATGATCCTAGATTAACCAAATTCTAAATATGAACATTATTCCAAAATGTTAGGAAAGCAATCTTAACTTTCGTATAAATTTAATGGGATATATATATATATATATATATATATATATATATATATTTAAAGGAAGGTTATAGATTTCTGCCTGCCATACCAAATAAAAGGCAAAAGATACTTTTTAAAAAAGTTCTTATTAGATGATATGTTTATTGATTTTAGAGAGGGGGAAGGGAGTGAGAGACAGAGAGAGAAACATCTGTCATTTGCCTCCTATGTGCACCCCAACCAGGTATGGAACCTGCAGCATTTTGGTGTGCGGGACTACACTCCAACCAACTGAGTCACCTGGCCAAAGTGGCAAGAGATACTTTTTAATATATACTTAATGTAAATGCCTTATTGGATCCCTATTCACTTATTGCGGTCTGAAATTAGCTGTGTGTTTTCATGATGTATAGGGTATCTATTTCTACATGGCAAACACCACAAATTTAGAACTTTCCGCATGGTTTATTATCCTCTGATGTGGCAGGTTCACAAGGTCTCTTGAGGTCTAGGCTTGTAATTCATAGGATATCACTTCCTCCTCATTCAGTCAAATCAAGTCTGAAGGTCAGCCCCTATTCAAGGGGTGGGAAATTGAGTCTTCTTCTCATGGGAGAACTGGGGAAAAATGGCTATTTTTCATCTAGCATAGGTATTTAACTCAATTACAAATGGGATAAGAGATGATGAGTGAATCTGACTTAAGTTGAAAACTGCTAAATTATTGCAGTGTTGTGATTATTATGTAGCTGACTCATTGTTCCTTCTCTCCTTCTCAAGGGTTATGTTGGTAGGTGTCCTCATCGGGAAGTTCAAGATATTATGCTGCAGGCGTGCCAAGCCACTTGGAATCATGTTTAGGGGCTGGGTCACTACTCATTTGTTTCTCGCTACTCAGTATCTCATTTATGAGTCTGCTACCAATTCGATGACATAAGAGTTTACTGAATTTCAGAAAGAAAGAGTTTTCTGTGTGTTGTAAATCTTGTGGTAATGTTTGTCATTAGCTTGAGCACCGATTCACAGTTGAAAGGAAATTTATTCTTCAACTCTATAAGACAGGCTGTTATCTTCTTAACTCTTGGTACTGGTACCAGAAAGCCTAAGGAAAAATAGTCAAGGAAAAAAAGAGGAAGGTTGACTAACCTTATTATTCAACTCTGTGACATCCTCACAAGAACTCAACAGGGACAGCAGGCCTGAGGGGTCGGTGACTATTTGAGGGGGGCATTGTCATTGTGGTGACCCCACAGTGGAGGGTTCACCCTCTCTGAGGAGCTTCCGTGTGCACGGACCTGTCCGCTCCTTGCCCTTGCTCGGACAACTATCTCAGTGTTAGGAAAGGGGCCCCTGGACTTGTTTCAGGGCTGTCATCTGGCCTATGTTGCGCCAATCAGTTTGTTTCTCTCACGAACTGAAATGTTGCCAGAGGAGCAGCAGTGTCACTGGAAACTGTTGGTGGCTGAGACACACTGCAATTCTCTGGAAGAAACACTCCCTGCAGAAGAAATATAGGAAATTGCCCTAGTTTTTATTCTTTCTGAGCTTTGGCTGAATTCTTCCTCGGATTTTGTAAGATATTCCAGTATTCTTGCAATTAATTCCCTGTTTTTACTCCAATACTAGAGTTGGTTTCTGTTACTTGTTATCAAAAGAAACTTAACTAACAGAAGACAGCCACAGCCATGGATGAATGGTTACAATAAAATGGATTATCTGGATGCCATTTCATTGATTCATTCAATTATCATTTACTGAAGACCTACTATGGGTCAATCACAGAGAGGCACACAAATAAGACAGGAGGTGTGGGGAGATAGTCATGCAAACACTAAGTTGTGATAATGTCCTAGTGGGGATACTTACAAAGTGACGTGGGAAGACAGACAAAAGTGTGAATGAACTCTCTGGGAAGGCTGAAGAACTGGCGTTAATCAGCTTGGAGAAGGATGTGAGCTGAGGACTAATGAAGCTATACAGAAGACTTAACACTCATTACATTATGGTGACAGCAAATTAAGAATTTCTATACAGAGGCCTATACAGAGGTTTCTATACAGAGCTATTTTCAGTATCGACTGAGCTCTGCTGAGTGGAAACTGATTTCAACAGCAGCGTGAGAGACGTAGACCACATGTGGAGGAGTTTCCTGACAGGGAGATTGTTAATGTTGGGAGATTATAGACTCCTCTCTTCTAAAGGTTTAAAAAATAACATAGCTCTTAATCTGCCTGGGATAACGTTATTGTGATGCTGTCTAAAAGCAGGGAAATGGGAGATAATAGCTCAAGGTCTTTCCTAGCTTAGAGATTTTATAATTCTGTCACTTTTTAGAAAATCCATATCAAATCAATGAAAAAATAAAACTACAGACAGAAGGGTAATGCAAAAGAATGGAAAAATGACCAAATAACTAACTTCCTATAGGGGTTAGGAGTAAGGAAGAAGTGGAGAAACTAAAAAGTTTGAAAATTTTTATTTTAGATATTATTTAAAAAATCACATAGTCTGCTGCTTGTTCTAAAACTCCCAGAGTTGAGGCTCAACTAGTACCCAACCAGATTGCTTTATTTTCACCCAATTCACTTTACAACTAATCTCATCATGTAGAATAGCTTGTAAATATTTAGAAATTTTTTATTGTGGACTTACGCAAATTTATAAAATAAAATATCAAATGAACATTAGTGCTCCATATGACTCAAAATTTACATCTTCCCTTTTTAAGGTCAGCGAACTACATTTTACTTACAGTATTTTTGAATTCTGCTTTCTTCCGCACGACTGATTTTATTTATATTCTTTTGTGTGTTGATGTACTCCCTATACTTTCTACGTTTAATAGCACTTTAGCACATGACTCTGAATCCATAGGTTTTGATATACTTGTGTTGTAGTAAGTAGGATCCCTAGAACTGAGTGAGAGGGCAGATGCCCTGGAAACATCTGTGATGGGGTGAAATCATCACTGTCTCCAACCTGTCACCGGAGCCTCCTCTCCCAGCTGATTCTTCCCCCCTCCTTCTCTCCTTCCCCTCTCCCCCTCTTCCTCCCATTTTCTTCCCAATTCCCTCCCTCCCATTCTCCTCCCCTTTCTTCCAATTTGAGAGTCAAACATGAGCTTAAAACTACAGCTTGTGTTCAGAGGCTTATAAGTCTAGGTGTACTAAACCTAAGGTGTATGACTAGAAAATAAAATTAGAAAATTAAGTTAGGTAAAATGATGTAGGATTTGCTGGGACCACAGAGCTTAGTTCATTGGACATGAATTGGGAAGGACATGAATAGTGTCAGAAAGGTAAGTGGGAAGCACTTGATCTGCCCTTCCATTCTAAATGACAGCTTGGCTGGATAGAGCAATCTGGGATGGAGGTCCTTGCCTTTCATGACTTGGAATACTTCTTTCCAGCCTCTTCTTGCCTGCAAGGTCTCTTTTGAGAAATCAGCTGACAGTCTGATGGGAACTCCTGTAGATAAGATCAAGTTAAAGGAGTTCATCATCACCAAGCCCTTATTACATGAAATGTTAAAGGGACTTATCTAAGAAAAAGAAGATAAAAAACATGCACAGTGAAATGACAGCAAACTCACAATTATTAACAACCACACCTAAAACAAAAGGAATCTAAGCAAATGAAGAGAACAGGAACAGAACCACAGAAATGGAGATCACACGGAAGGTTAGCAACAGGGGAGTGGGAGAAGGAGAGAGGGGGAAAAGATATAGAGAATAAGTAGCATAGATGATAGGTAGAAAATAGACAGGGGGAGGGCAAGAATAATAGGGGAAATGTAGAAGCTAACGAACTTCTGACACATGGACATGAACTAAAGGGGGGGAATGTGGGTGGGAGAGGGTGGGCAGGGTGAAGGGGAGTGAAGGGGGGAAATGGGACAACTGTAATAGCATAATCAATAAAATATATTTTTTAAAAAAGAAAGGGAAGCATGAAGGTGGGGGTTGGTGGGAAGCTTTTCCCATTCTTGGTGATTAGTTTAAAGTCAGTTGAAGTGGGGAACCATTCAAAATGATACTCATGTTAACATTTTATTTTACGTTTAAACCCAAAGATGTACATATGTAAGCCAATATTTTGATGTTGGGCTAGGGCCTTATTTCACTTTTTAAAATGAGGATTCACTGATTGACGTTCTAAGTAGTTGTTTTTTAGTTTTAGGGTTTTTGTGCTTGTTTGTTTTTTACTTCAACCATAATCATAATGCATTGTCAATGATTTCCATTTTGGGTTTCTCAAAAGCTGAACAAAGGTTTAAAGATACTTGCAAAACAATCTTAGTGTGGTATCCCTTGAGATAGTTATTTGTTTCCCAATCTTTTATTCTTGTCTTACCTACATCACTTTGACAAAAATTTTTTTAACAGCTTTCTTTATCGTCTTTACCAAAATATTCAGCTTAAATTTAATAAAAAAACTACATCTGTCTCTTTTCTCACACACACTTCATCAGCTTACACAGTTATTTTTTAACTCAATAAAGCAATTACAATCATGAAAACACGCCACAAAATGATTCTTGATAAGCGTACAATTTAGCTGATGCGAAGAGAAGGAACAGGTGTGGTAAAATACGGTCTACTAACCAGAAGTGTTCATTGTACTTGGATAAAAGGCTTATATTTTATTTATTTATTTACTTACATAGTTATGTATTTATTTATTTAATTTACTTTTTATTGTCACCTGAGGACATTTTCCATTGCTTTTGGAGAGAGGGAAAGGGATGGAGACATTGGTGGAACTGGCAAGCCATGGCAGAGATTTTAGAAAAAGGAAGGGAAAACCACCCCCTTAGAAGTTAGTTTTGAGCCTTTCACCAGAAAATGAAAGTACATTTTTTTGGTGCCTCTGTATGAGACTAACATACTGCCTTGAGTACACTACACTTCCACACATTTATTTGTGTCTCCCTCATATTCAATTTTTTCCCTCAGTTTTCTTGAGATTATGGAGCATAAGGAGAGAACCGGGTGGACATATTTCAGGGCCCCAGCTAGTACCTTCTTCTGGGATGAAGACATTTTGGGGAAAGAGAAGGTCATTTTGCTCTTCAGATTGTAGATGATTAAAAGGGGTTGTTTTCTGTCCTGGTTTGGAAGCTCCTGTCAAGACTTTGTCTTGGACTGCCTTTTTCCACGCCCTACTTTCCATTGGGAATATTATGGCCAGGGTGCCATTCAGAGTTTTTGTTTTTTCTTATAGAACTTCTGGGATCACCAGCATCTCCATCTAATAGAATTGAAAAGGTAAAGAAATCTCTTCCTTAGTCCTCCTTAAGGTATGCAAAGAGTCTACATATACCTTTCCCTACCTTCTCCCTGAAGTGACTTGCAAAGTTAGAACCCTGGACACCTTCAGAAAATAAGACTCGCCTAACTTGATTCTGTTTTTGGTGCTGATTTGCATAAGTTCTTGTATCCTGGGCATTAGAGTTTCCAGTATCCTGATAGTTAATCTTGTAGAAATAGCATAAGCTTATTTCTTGAGACATAAAAACATAAAATTATAGATGATTTTCTTTTCAAGAATAAAATCAGGTTTAACTGAAAAACTGGAGGGACTGTAATGCATTCTGTGGTGTAGCATAAAATTACTCAACCAATTAAAATCTCAAATCATGTTTGTTGTCTGATTAAGATCAGGAATCTAACATTGTCCAAAAAGCTTAAGAGGTGCTATTTGTTTCAGGTGGAACATAGGGTTTGCAGCAACTATTGTGATGGATTATACAAAATAAAGAACAGTTGGAATACATGTCTCTTCACGTGATCCAGGAGGATATGACAGCACTAGGCTCTGTGGTGGGAACAGTGGTTCTTGCTATGAACTATCCCCTATACACCAGATGACACCTAAACATTAGAAGAAAAAATGTTGTCTGGTGGTGGTAGTGGTGTGTTCTCCTGACCGTGTATATTGAGGGGTATATTTTTATGTTTTCTATCTGGGTCACTCAATAGAGCTAGGAAACTGGTCAAGGTTAGCCTCCGGATCCCTCACTTTCCTGGCCCTTTCAAAGTACTCATGTGGTCATATGGTTTTGTGAAATTTGAAAAAGTAGGATACTTTAACTATAATTTGTTAAGATCACTGGATCATTCTAGTTTTATTTCCTGTGATAATTTTATATGTAATCTTTTAAGTTTTAAAAAACTTTATTTATTTATTATTTGACAGAGGGGAAGGGAGGGAGAAAGGGAGAGAAACATTGATGTATGAGACAAACGTTGGTTGGTTGCCTCTTGCATGCCCCCAACCAGGGACCTGGCTCACAACCCAGGCATGTGCCCTGACCAGGAATCCAACCAGAAACCTTTCACTTTGTGGGACAATGCCCATCCCACCGAACCAGGCCAGCCACAGTGATTTTATGTGTAATGTGGACTGGGCCATGGAGTGTCCAGATATTTGATTAAACATTATTCTGGTTGTGTCTATGAAAGCATTTTGGGGGACCCGATTAACATTTAAATTTTTTATCTTAATTGTTTTTCAAGTACAGTTTTCTGTCTTTTATTCCCATCCCAGCCCACTCCCCCAGTGCTCCCTACCTCCCTCCCATTTCCACCCCTCCTAGTTTTTATCCATGTGTCCTTTATACTTGTTCCTGTAAACCCTTCCTCTTTTCCCCTGAAATTCCCACCCTCTCCCCTCTGGTCACTGTCAGCCTGTTCTCCATTTCAGTGTCTTTGGTTATATTTTGCTTGTTTGTTTGTTTTATTGTTTAGGTTCCTGTTACAGGTGAGATCATATGGTATTTGTCTTTCACCACCTGGCTTATTTCACTTAGCATAATGCTTTCTAGTTCCATCCATGCTGTTGCAAAGGGTGGGACCTCATTCTTTTTTTCTGCTGCATAGAATTCCATTGTATAAATGCACCATAGTTTTTTTGATCCATTCATTTACTGATGGGCATCTAGGTTGCTTCCAGCACTTGGCTATTGTAAATTGTGCTGCTATGAACAATAGGGTGCAAAGGTTCTTTTGGATTGGTGTTTCAGCATTCTTAGGATATAAACCTAGCAGTGGAATTGCTGGGTCAAAAGGCAGATCAATTTTAGTTTTCTGAGAAAATTCAATACTGTTTTCCATAGTGGTTGTACCAGTCTGCATTTCCACCAACAGTGCACTAGGGTTCCCTTTTCTCCACAACCTCTCCAACACTTGTTATTTGTTGCTTTGTTTATGATGGCCATTCTGACTGGTGTGAAGTGGTATCTCATAGTGGTTTTAATTTGCATCTCTCTGATAGCTAGCGATAATGAGCATCTTTTCATGTGTCTCTGGATCCTTTGTATTAACATTTAAATTTATAGACTGAGTAAAACAGATTGCTCTCCCTAAGGTAGGTGGCCCTCATTTAATCAGTTGAAGGCTTGAATAGAACAAAAAGCTAACCCTTCCCTGAGCAGGAGAGAACTACTCCTGTCAGAGTGCTTGAGCTGGGCTGTTGGTCTTTTTCTGCCCTCAGATTTGAGCTAAAGCAGCAGTTCTTCTTGGGTATTTATTGAACCTGCAGTTTGCTGCCTGCAGATTCTGAAATCACCTGCACAATTGTGTGAGCCCATTTCTTAAAGTAAGTCTCTTTCTGCACCGATATACATCTTGTTGGTCCTGTGTCTCTGGAGAACCCTCACTAGCACCCTTCCTTCATATTTACCCTTCAGTTGGGTGATAAGGAAAGTGTTTTGGGGATTTGGCTTAGAGGAAATTGAATTTGGGAGTCATTTAGTTGGATGTATTTATGTAGTTTGCAGTCACTTCCGCATATAGTAAACTATGCTGATGTGGAAATGACATCCAGTGGTATTCCCCTGCCTACGGTACCTGCTCATGGGGCAGTGTGACTAAAGGTGCAGGGCTGAGGTCTATCTCTGTGAAAGTGTCTTTGGCACCTGGCTCTAAAGTATGTGGATAGTGGAAGAAAAATGATGTCTAAGATTCGTACCATATGGTGTTAACTTCCTTTACTGATGGGGTGTACGTATGGGTACTGTAGCATCTGTTCCTTGATACTGATACAAAAGCTCCAAAGTAACAAGTGGGACAAGGTTCAAGAAGGCTGTGCCTGTGCAAAGTCAGTTGCTGCCCTAGGAGCGCAGACAACAGGCAGGTGAGAATGAGATACACCCAAAGTGGCATATAAGGTATGTCTGATGCATGAGTCTTTCTTTGATTCTAAAACATTTCCTGTCATGATGTGTTCAAATATTACATCTTTCCAATTCTCCATGTTTTAAAATTCCTATGAGCTGTTGGGATTTCTCATTTTCTCCATGATTTCTCTTATTTCTGCTTTCATATATTCCAACTCTTTCTTTTCTGTCAAAACTGCATTTTGAGTGATTTTCAAGACTTTATCTTTTAATTAATCAGTTCTCTCTTCAACTGTGTTTAAAATTTAATCCACCCATTATGTATTTGATTTTAGTAATTGTATTTTTCATTTCCAGAATTTTTGTTATTATTTAAAAAGTTCATTGTTTTATAGAACAGTCATTTTCTTGACTTATGTTTTATTTTTTTTATCATTCTGAACACTTTATTTTGAAGTTTCTTTCACATTTTTCTTTTCCTCAAGTTCTTGAGAAGAATATATATTTAATTCCTTTGGGTTGTTTTTCTTGGGGCTACTGGGTCCTGGAAATACTCCTATGAACAGTTTCAAGTTTGCTTTGGCCAAAACTTTAGGAATTCCATCTGTTCTGGACCCAGTTTTTAATTTCAATATTTCTTAGCGTAGGGTGCTTCACCATCCAGGTAGCTCGAATTCACACCACATGCCCCCATGTAGCTTAGACCTGGGGTTTAATTCTTTCAGAAGTTCTTTACTGCCCCAGAGAGTGAACTGCTTCCCTGGTTGCAAAAAAACCTATTTCAGGCTGGTGTTACATAGTGGGCAGACTTCATGACTCCTAAGCTCATGCAGGTAGCTCAGGTCCAGCCCCCTGAGGTCAGGTGTCTGAGTCCTCGACTCCCCTGTCCCTCAGGGAGGTATTGAAGACCTAGTCCTGAGGCCTCTATCCTTTATTAACTACCTTGCAAAATTATACCTTGAGTTTCTGCTCAATGCTCCAACTTTGAATTTTGTCTTTATTTCTAATACCCAGATAATTTTTCTTTCTTGTTTAGAATTTAGCTATGCATTTAAAGTTTATTGTTGAATTGTGTCTAGAATGTCTACTGTTTAGAGCCGGGGCAGGGGTGGCAGGAGTGGGAGGGAAGCAGGGAGTGCAGAGGCTTCCACAGTGATGAGCCATTTCTTCATGGATGGATCTTTTTCATCTCCTTGGAGGGATTATCCAGTTTAGGAATCTGTGACTTGCTCATTGTGGCATCGCCAATAGCATAGCTTTAGGTTCCACAAATAATAATGCCTAGTGTGTTCTAGGTGCTATGTTAACTGTTTTCCTATCACACATTCTTTAATACAAAAACCCTAAGTATTAGGAATAATTATTATCATCTGCATTTTGCAGATGAAGAAACTAAGACTTAAAAAGCTTAAATATTTTAGTTGATAAAGCCAGTAGGTGACTTAGTAACAAGAGTGCCCAGATATGACAGAAACTCTGAAAGCCTATATCTTGGCACACTTCTGGCTCCCCCAGTTTTTTCCTAGGGGACCTTCCTAGGGAGTTACAGTGTGCCATTCCTTATTCCTTGATGACACTATATGAGTTGTTACTTTTCTGATAACATTTGATTATAATAGCTTATTCCATCTTAGATCTCTGTCTCTGCTCCCAAAGAGCCCAGAGGCTTGAATGACATATGCTTTTGAAAGGCAGAGAAAGGCTAGATCAAGGTTAGTGGGCTATAGCATAAATTTTCTCTTGGTGCCCAGCTCAAATAGTATCAGGAAGGTGAGCACTAAATAAACATATTTTAGGACTGAGGGAATTTACGAGAACTTATGTGGGGAATTTACAATGGCCTTTCACCTTTCCTATGAAATTACCTGTATCTCACCTATTTATTTTATTAGCACCCAGACCTCTCTGTCAAAGCAATCCCTTCTCTGCTGTACTCTCAACTTCTTCGCTCTTGATTCCATTCCAATGTCATTTAGGTGTAAGTCTTTTCTACTAATTTGAACATAAACCTTGGCACCTTGTTAGATTCTCCTGATGCCTTTCTTTACAAAGACCTTACTTGCCCCTGGACTGTGCTGTCACTGCTGTGGATTTCTCTGCCCTGCTGCAGTCTAGTTGGAGACTTGGGCCTGCAGGGCCCCCTTGGCCCACTCACTGAGCCCTTCGTTCCAGGGCACCCTTAATGTTTCATTCAGATTGTGTGTGAGTGTCTAAACTTCCCAGTACCCACGCTATAGTCTTTGCTATCAAGTCAGCTTCCAGCCCTTGTCCCGAAGGCAAGGCGTTGAGCTGCTTATGCCGCCACCAGCCCTACAGGCACCACCAAGCACCAAGGAGTAACGGTGAGTCAACACGGGTGACTATGCTATCCACTCAGCTTTTATCAATGCAATTTCAACCCAAACCTACAATAACCCAATAAAAATAATAATCACTCAGAAACAATCAGTAATAACATCACACGAGATAATTGGGGGGAAATGAACACGAGTCCCAGGAGTCCAGATCAGGTCCAGGTGCGGGAGGCAGCCAGTCAGAGTCTTGTAAGGCAGAGTCCACAGTGGCCTCAGAGTCCGCTAGAGCAGGGCCCATTGGAGCAGCAGAGAGTCTCTCCGCCATCTCTGCTCCTCTCAGCTGTCTGTTCCAAGGCCTTTGCTTTCATACCTTTGTATGATGCACTGTTGCATCAGCCTCCGATTAACACACGGCGTTTTGTGCCACCTCAATAAGCACATATTGATTATGCTGCTCTACTGCATGATCCGAGAGGGTGATGTGACCCTTCAGATAAGCACGTGTTGTCGACCACGTAGTGCAGCACATGCTCCACGGTTTGCATCATCTCTCTGAGGCATTGCTCTACTGCGCATGCTATAAATATGACTTCCCTCAATGCCGTCTTAGTTCAGTCCTACTCTCCGCAGATTGGATTAAACACTAAGGTTCAATCATGGAATTTGACCGCCAAGGAACCAGAAGATACAGCCTGGAAGTGTGGGAGAGTCAGGGATAACCTTGACCAGTGAGATTCAAGAGTAGGAAAGGATTAAATAAATTCCTAACCCTTTTCTTGTCTACAGACTACTCTGGGGTGTGCTTTCTCCTAAAGACCTTGGCGAAGGCCTGCAGATATACCTGCCAAGAAGTCTGGTGTATTTCTTCGTAAACCATTATGAATGGAGAGTCAGTGCTTCAATGCAGTTGTCACATTGCTTTACATCTCTCCTTGTCTTATTTCCCCTTTTCCTTACCCTCACTTCCCTGGTTTGCATTTCACAAAGAACAGTATTTTAATTTTTACTTCAGCCTCTGTTTCCTAGAGGACCTGGGCTAAGATATCCATCATATTTTTTTTTTCTCAACCCCATATTTCCCTGAATCTATTCCACTTGCATCTGTCATTCTTTGAAATGTTTTGAAAGAGATTTTAAAAAACTTTTAATCTCTGTTTTCTTATCTGCCATTTGTTCCTCTGTCTAGCTCCTCTCGACCATTTCTCTAAAATTGCTTTTATCAAGGTCAATAATCACCTGTTGTCGTTAAATCCAAAGGATAATTTTTGACTTTTTTCTTACTCGATCTGCCTGAAGCATTTGACAATGACCTCACCTCTTTCTTCCAACATTGCATTGACTTGACTTCTAGAAATGCACTCTTAAATTGTTTTTTTATCCTCACCTAAGGACATTTTTTTCATTGCTCTTTTAGAGAGAGAGGAAGGGAAAGAGAGAAACATTGAAATGAGAGAGAAACATCAATTGGTTTCCTCCCATTCTTGCTTGGACGGGATCACACACACACCTGGACCAGGGATTGAACCTGCAACCTAGGTGTGTGCCCTGACTGAGAATTGAACTTGCAACCTTTTGGTTATGGGATGATGCTCCAACCAGCTGAGCCACACCAACCAGGACAATGCACTCTTGGTTTTTTATCTTGTGGTTATATCTACTCTATCTTAGTCACCTTTGTATATCTTAAATATTGATGTTTCCCAGGGTCTGTCTTTAGTCCCTTCCTTTTTGTTCCCCTTCCTGCCCTTTTCTTCTCTCTGTATAAAACTATCTCTGGACAGTTTATTTATTCACATAGCTTCAAGTGCCATCTATACGACAGTAACTTCAAAATTATATGTTAAGTCTAACTTTTTTCTTGAGTAACAGATTTTTTAAAGGACCTGTTATACAAGATACATAGTCTTTGATGTCCTATAGGCCTTTGAAAATCCACATGTTCAAAAAATGAAAACTCAGCATTCTCTTCCTGCCTGAATCTGTTCTTATTCTTGTCTTCCTTTTTCCAAGTCAGATGTTAGATGTTACCCTCCCTCATCCACAACATCAAGCCCAATTAGAGGGACCAATTCATCCTAGTTTTCCCAGGAGTTTCTTGGTTTTACAAGAAAGTTCCCATACCCATGGAACTCCTGCAATCCTTGAAAACTGGAATGGTTTGTCTGGAGCTGTCCCAGTTTTAAAACTGAAAATCTTCATCTCATATCTTGGGAGACCCTTCAGTCCTAGAAAAACCAGAAGGTTGGTCACCCTTTCCTTTATATCTAATCAATCATGAAGACCAACTGATTCTAATTAGATTGTCCTGTTTTCTCCATCTTCACTGCCACTGTAACCACTACAGGCCATTATCATTTCTTGCCTAGAGTGCTGCAAAGCTTTTCAGCTTTCTTTTTGCCTGTCATTTCTTCCTACACCCCATTCTTTGAATTGCTGCTAGAGCAATATTTCTAAACTATAAATCAGAGGATGTCACTCTTTTTCTCAGGTTTTTTAAACTGTTCCCTATTTGCCCTCGGGGGAACACTTTTTTGAGATGGCTCACGTGACCTCTCATAAAATTGCCCTGCTCATTTTTCCAGACTCATCCCCTTCCAACCCTCCTTTCGCCTTGTATATAAGCCCGTTTACCAGCTGTTCCCTCTACAAAAGCAGCCTTTGTTCCTATTTTACACCCACGTGGACACAGAAGTTGCTATCTTCACATTCTCTTTCCCAAATCTACTTCTCTTTAGTGAGAAATATGGATATTCTATCACATGTGGTATAGTGACAACCCTCGATTTACCACTTTGGTAAAAGAAACTTTGGTAAAAAGTTTCTTTTCAGCTGTGGTACTTATAAGACTTTTTTTTTTTTTTTTGTCTTTACTTTTGCCTCAAGATAAAGCAGCCTTCCTGGATCTGCTTGCACCTACCCCACTTCAGGCTCTTTACATTCGTCTCTTTCTTTTATTGAGAAAATTGGCTTTGTTCCAACTGCTGTTTATAAATGTACATTCCCAATTCCATCCAAGGATTCAACAAATCAAAATGTCCTAATTCTAGATTTCATTCTTGCTTATTACCATCATTTTTGGCTTAACTATGTCCCTTAAGGTCCCACCTCTCATCCTAAGTAGCTTATTAAAATCTCCTTTTAAAAATTTAATGTTACACTCTTAGAGGAATTATTCTGTGAGTTCCTGAGAGAGTAAAAGTTTCTTTATTTTCCTACAAGTGTTTCAGCCATACTGAACAGGCCCACTCTGGGTTCTATTGGCTGGCACCAAAAAAAATTGTGACTCCCAATGCCAGAGTCTCATGAAAAGGAAAGGAACTATTTATTCAAAAGTTATACAAGATTAAGTTAATGGTGGAATTTTTCTGTTAAATACTACTCCCGTAAAAATAAAAGAAGCACCACAAACACACACAGAGTCCTGCCTTCCCTTACCAAACCAGGCCAGTCAGAGGTACCATCCTCAGGAAAAGAAACAGAAGTCTGTAGTTTAGCTGCACAGAGTCCCATTTTAACATTCCATCTCTCCCAGTCATCAGTGCTCAGCTAGGTTCCTCCTCTTAATCTAAAACCGCATGGCCCCTTCTCATGGTGGGCTGGTGGGAGTCCTTCTGAATCCTGTCAAACTGCATGGCCAAGACCTCCTTCTCCTCTCCCAAGCCAAAAGGTTGAGAGAATTGCTGCCCTGTGCCTCAGCTTAAATCCCAGGGGCAGATCTTCCTCTGTAACCCCATTTCCAACTCCTCCCACAAAGGGTTACACTTGCCAGTACTCTGGTTTCTTCTGCCTTTCCTGGCTGCCATTGTTAGTCCAGGGAGGCATGGCCCCATGACATAGAAACTACCTCCAAGCCTCTCACGCAAGTGCAGTAACCAGGGACACCTCCTGGCTGCATCTCAGGCTAGAGCCACGCCCATCTCTTGGGCTCAGAGCAGCAGCAGGCACAGCTGTTGGTATTACTAAAACACTGGTCAAGTTCTTTAAATGTGCAAAGTAACTCTCAATGGCCCTGCTCTGCTTCCCCTTCCTCTAAGCCAGGTTAGTGGGGGACTCCCCATTTTGGGGACCTTGATATTCCCCGTTACAATACTTGCTTTTCTGTAGATCTCATAATATTTCTTGTTCTCTGCTACCATGTTTTTATATAAGCTGCCAAATTGCCTAAGATCCTTTAACACCATTTACCTAAGAAAAAAAAGTTGACTGACTAATAAATATACCTAAAGTTATGAGATTTTTTTGTCTCCATGGCAAAATTAGTCTTCAGCATCAGGAAAAATTGACTGTTTTTTATAGACTAACACAGTGTTAGATGTACTTTATGGGGTTTGATTTAGACAAAGAAATTCCTAATCACATCATGATTCATTTTAGCATTTTTAATCATCATTGCATGATGAAATTCACTGCATTAGTGTTTAGGGGATTAGAAAGAAAACTAATTTCACATTTTGAAAGTCATTTTCAAGACCTCCAAAGAAGGTTGGTTTATAAAGGTCATGAAAAAGGCCTAAGAATTATATAGCTCTCAGTTTGATTCTAAGTCTGAGAATCAGTACAATTAATCAAAACCGCAATCCACAGTCCCTTAGAAAACATTATGCAAAACACATGGCCATTATGTGCATTCTGAACAATCATATATGTTTACAGGTTGGTCATATTCAATTAATCTGGTTTATTTTCTTGATAACATCCTTGAGTATATTTTCATTTTTACTAATGCAAATTGAAGATGTTAAGATGGCAATGGAATAACAGTGCATGGAGAGTCACACTATTTGGGTTTCTCAGTGGCCTTCCTTAGTGCTAGTGCTTCAGAACTTTGAAAGGAGAGTGGATTAACAAAAAAAAAAATACGGAGTTAGAATTTAGAAAACCAGATTTCTATCCAGCTATATTTTCTGAAGTCATTTAAAACTCTCTGCACTTGCTTATCTTTAAACAATCCTTATACTCATTTTAAAGGAGAGATCTTCCCTTGTGGTTTTTCTTGCTCAGAAGGTAATATAAAGTAATAAATGTGAAAATCCTTTGAAAACTAAAAATCTTTTGCAATCATAGGTGGGCCTGTCAGAATTGTAAATGGCAACCATGAGGAGATTTACTGTATCAGTCTATTTATCATTCTTACTATTCAATTATTTATCTACCTGATTCCCCTCTCCTTCTTCAACAAGTATTGATAAAGCACTTAGCATCTACACATAATAAGTATGGCCTCTGTCCTCATGGAACTTACATTCTTGTATAAATAGTAAATGGACAACTTAAATCTAGATTGATAAAGTCTGTAGTTGAGCAGGGAACTGTGGGTAGATTAGGTAGAGTGGTAGGTAGGAAAAGTTTTCCACAAAAAGTGATGCCTAGGGTAAGAGCTAATGCTTCAGCTCTCATAG
This sequence comes from Tonatia bakeri, assembly GCA_004024845.1. NCBI lineage: Eukaryota > Metazoa > Chordata > Mammalia > Chiroptera > Phyllostomidae > Tonatia > Tonatia bakeri. The sequence goes on along the minus strand of PVIA01011005.1, from coordinate 19,092 downwards.
GAAAACATGGGAAATATTTTAGGTTTCATGGGAAGTATGGGTAACAGCAGGGCAAGGAGAGGTGATAGAATACAGAGAGAACATTGTGTGCAAAGGCCCTGAGGCAAGAGTAGTGTGGCTCAACAAAAATTTCGAGTTAGCTGTTCTGCCATGTAAAAAACCACCATTGAAATTACTTATGCAAAATGTAGTAGCTAGTTCCATAGAACATCTGAAGTTTGAAAGATGTGGGGTTGATCTATTTGCAGCTGTTTTTTTGGCCTCAAGTCTTATATTGAATTGCACATCACTGGCAGCTCTCTGTCTTTTTTACAAACAAATCTTTGGGCAGTGGATTACTAAGACTTCAAAGCTTTTGATGTTCAAAACATGACAGACAGCTTGATTTGAAAGTCAGATAATTAATGACTCAATAATAATATTCTCATCTCTTCTCATTTTAAGGAAAAGGAAACTGGAACTCGGAGAAGTTAGGAACCTTTTCCCTAGGTTATCCAGCTGTCAAATTGCAGCTACTAATTGGAATATAGGCTAGTCCTGGGACAACAATGGTCCCCTCATATTCGAATCAGGAGCAACATGACCATTATAATACAAGAAGATCAAGAACAACCACGAAGGCTGAATACTACCTTTAATGATGTAGAACAAGCAGATGACGAAGAGTCATAACAGATACCAGTTGTTATCTTTCTTAAGTGATCAAGCCTTCTAATCTGAAACATTGCCAATATTACCTGCCATGGCTCCTTTCCGACATTCTATTATTAGAATAGGCAAGTGATGTGGACCCCAGTTTGTGGATGAGACATGACAAGTTCATAGGGACTACCGAGTCCTGTAGAGGTAAAGGCATGGCACAGCTTCTCTCTCAAGAGGAGAAAAAACCTTGGCCCTTGCCTTCACAAGCTTTTATTGCTTTTCTGGGCACATTACATGATGGTCCTTATTTACTATGCACAGGTTTGCTTTAGGGGTTACCTTTTACAGAAAACAAAGGAGAGGATGCCGCTAATCACATCACAGAAGAAGGACATTTGCAAATGCAAAGGGAAAAGTGGTTGAACTGGTTACACTCATCCTTGGAAGGTTTAGCACCCAGACTTCAGGAAGTTACAGTAAGTACTTGCTGCCTCAATTCAGGGTGAGGGAGTTTTAGCAAAAAGCAAGTCTCATAGCAGCAGTCTAGGTACAATGCAGGCCTGATTCCCCACGGGAGAACCTATTCGTGGGTGTGGGTCCTGAGTGGGAGCTGGACCCACGCCACACAGAACAGTCTCCTATAGGCAAGTCTGGAAAGCATGATTGTCTCCTGGAGTTCTCTTAAAGTTGATAGTTAATGAGCACAAAATGAGTTCCTAGGCAATGGTTAAGAAAGATAGGAACTTGGAACTGAGGACTAAGAAAAAAACAAATGAAGTGGGACTTTAAGAAATACAAATACAAACTTCTATTTACCTGGGACTTACATCTTATAAATCCTGAGAAAACTGAGCAATGAAAAACAATCAGAATGATTGCCAAGCATCTCTGGCCTTGACTAACAACTAATCACAAGAATGACAACATAAAAGAAAATAAAATCCTTCTCCAGTCTGATTATTGAATACTTGGGATTCAACAAAAGCAGGAATGTCATGTATGAAGGTAGTAGTGCTATTTCTAAAGTCTAAGAGATATTACACCAAGAAATATTAATGATTCAAATCTCTATAAACCCATTTCTGCTAGTATAGTACATGTACCTCAGGTAATGGCAAAACTTCTGTTTTAATTGATGTCCAAACCTTTCAGTGAAATGAAAAGGTCCTAAGAGTGAACCTCTCTTATCAGAATTTTTTCTACCATAAGATTTCCTGTAACCCTTAGGAATCTTTCAGTTGCAAGTCACAGAATACCTAACTCAAATTTGTGTAAGCAAAGCATTATTGGCTCACATACTTGAAAGGGCCAGAAGTAGGGATGGCCATAGATGCAGATTGATCTAGGGGATCAAATGCTGGGTTTCTCATCACCTCTCAGCACTTTCTTTTTTTGTGTGTCAGCTTTCTCTTTGGGTTCTGTCTTTAATGAGATAAGGTGGCAGCAGCATTTTTAAGCTTCATACCTTCATCTACAAACTGCAGTGGAACAGTGAAAGCTTTTCTTTTCTTAGAGTCAGTTACCATGGCCAAGAAGTTGGGGTTGTGAGGTTTTGCTGAAGTCAGTCAGGGTCCTCCATGGAGGTGGGGAGTGGATCTCTCCCTTCCAACTGACTTTGGCAGAGGATTGGGATGGGAGGATCCCCCACTCCCAAATTCTGTTAGTAGATAAATTGAGAAATTGATGCTAAATAGCAAAGAAAAGATTTATGTCATCCTTGCTTTTTTTCTTGTCTCTTTTTTGGCATTTCACCTAAAAGGACTATCAGTCAAATTTAGTTTCTGCATTGGTTAAAATACAGTTTTAGGTGCATGTAACAGAGACTCCAAAATAACAGTATATTAAATAAGATAGAAGTTTATTTCACTCTCATTTAAAGTCTGAGATGGTGTGGGGGCTCTGCATTATGAAATTATAAAGGACTGGGCTCCCATCTTGCTCTGTCATCTCTAGGGTGTTGCTTCCATCTGTGATCTAATACGCACCACTCCTGTGTCTCAATTACAGCCTGGCAGAGGGACAAAGAAGAGGAGGATATGCCTCTTCTCTGTAAGGCAGAATTTGTCAACATTGTCACCGTTGCCATTCTGGGCCAGATAATTCTTTGTTGTGGGAGGATGTCCTGTGCATTGTAGAAAGTTTAGCAGCATCCCTGCCTCTACTCACTGGATGCCAGTAACATCCTTCTTCCCTCATATTGTGACAACCAAAAATGACTCCAGACTTGTCAAGGTGTGACAATCAAATTGTGACAATAAATAGTAACTCCAGACTTGTCAAGTATCCCCTGGTTTTAGTTCTGCTCACATTGTTTGGCTAGAACTGAGTCACATGGTCATTCATAACTACAAGTTGTTCATCCATTTCTTTCTTTTTGTTTTGATGACTTTGTGCCATAAAAAATGGGATCATTAACATTCTCTGCCACAGTGTGCAAGTATAAGTATGTCATTCCTTGTTAACATTGATCTAGGGCACAATGACAATAACAAACAATTATTGAGCTTTACCATCACCTACCTTCAGGATACTACACAATTTTCCTCTAATATTTGTGAAAAGTTTTTAAAATGCATTTCATATTTGTGAACATTCTTTTAGAGTTTAGCTATGGAAAACTTGGAAATCCATGAAACTATTTAGGCATCTTACAAATGATGCTTCCACGGGTGTACATTTTGGGAGCACTGATGTCTGTGTCAAGTATGAGTTCTAGTCACTCTCGAAGCTTTTTCTCCAAAGCTGTTGGTGCAGCTTTGTGTCTGCCATTACGGCTAAAGTCATTGGTGTCATGTCAGGCCACCAGCTATCTGCTACATTATAAATTCCTTCCTGCCCCCAATCTTTGGTATTGTTGAAGTACTAATGAAGGCTTTTGGCATGTTAGAAACAATTTCATGAATTTAGCTTTTCCACATATATTCTTCTTTCCTTAGTACTCTGGATGTTGGGATGGAAGACAATTCTGAATAAAACAAGCCTTGATGTGTTCAAAATCATTCTTTCATTCTCTGATGATTGAAATATTGTCCCCAAATCAAGCTTATGTGCTTGACATCTCTCTTAGCACAATTATTTCTCAGTCCCACACGTAAATAGACCTCAGGTATAATGTCCCATTAGTTTTCCTGACCAGGCAGAACATGTGGAGATCAAGTTTAGGCTCAAATTAGAATTCTTTGCTATTATTTATTTATCCACTCATTTTAGTCATTCATTATTTTCACTTACTTATTCAGTCAATATATTTATTGAACATCTACTACATAAAGGCATATTCTGGGTCTTAGAGTTGCAACTGTGAGCACCGCTGACATGACCTTCACCTGTACAACCTAACAGGTGCTGTGGTGACAGCTCCCTCCTCCTCCACGTTATCCATTTGTGAATTGTATAGTTTGTTCATTTTTCACTGGAGGTTTCTAGGTTAGACCAGAATATTTCTGTTGTCCATTGCTGTCAGTGGTGTGTACTAAGAGAATTCAATATTTATGTAGGTCAATCCTACTGATGATTTTTCTGAGACAGAAGGTAAAAATTACCCTGTCACACATTCTTAAGTTAAGCAGAAGGTCTGAGTTATTAGAAATCTTGAATTCTCTACTATTTTCTGAATTGGTGGTCTTCTTTTTCTTCATGAGCTTTGGTCAGACTGAGGATTAACTACATTGTAATGTGTGTAATTTGCTCTGTAAGAGCTCATCATCTGGAATATTTTTTTACATTTTTAGAAATATTAACAATTTTCTTATTGTGGTAGAATATGCACAACCATTTTAACCATTTTAGGTGTATAATTCCATGGCCTTAAGTACATTCACATATTTGTACAATTATCACCACCGTCTGTCTCCAGACCTTTTCGCCTCCCCCACTGAAACTCTGTACTTGGGAAACAGTTATGCCTCACCCCCTCTTTGCTCCAGTCCCTGGCAACCACTATTCTACTTCATGTCATTATAAATTTGAGTACTTTAGAACCTCTTATAAGTGGAATCGTATGGTATTTGTCATTTTGTGACTGCCTTATTCCATTTAGCATAAAGTCTTCAAGGTTCATTCACACATATGTCATAATTTCTTTCCTTTTTAAGTGTGAATAACATTCTATTGTATGAATATACGATATTTTGTTTATTCATTCACTGATAAACTGAAATGCTTTTTTTCTGCCTTTAGGTAGTGTTTTATCTTGAATACTAAGACTTATGTCTTAGTATTGCACTAAGAGACTTAGTATTGCCCCTAAGTCTTGCACTAGTAAATGCAAATAATTTAAATTAAAGCATTTAACTCTGTGGCATGAATGAACTAAGCTATAAAATTTGCTATTTTCACTCAAGAAAATGTAATAGGCTCTGGTCAAGTAGCCCATTTGGTCAGAGTGTCATCCTGATGCACCAAGTTTGTGGTTTCGGTCTCTGGTCAAATTGATGTTTTTCTCTGTCCCTCTCTCTTTTTAGAAATCAATAAATAATCATAATTAAAATGTAATTTTAGAATAAATCAAATTACTGCCAGTTCTTATTAGCATTTGAAGACCTAAAATGGGATTATGAAATTATTATTTTATGAAAAATGTCAGTTAAGAATTTTTAGCAATTAATGCCTTTAAGAATATTTTTAAAAGATGGGGAGTCTTTTTCTTATTTGGTTGTGCTGGCCAATCTGGTAGTCATCAACCAAAGGTGGATTTTAAAATTTAAATTAATTATAATTAAATGAAATGAAAATTTCAGTTCCTCAATCACACTACCCACATTTCAAATTCTCTATCACCATTGTCAATGGCTACTGTATTGAACAATACAGTCATAGAAAATTTTTACCATTTCAAAAATTCTATTTTAAACTGCTGATTGTATTAGCTGGAATTTTCTCCCTCAAAGTTGTTAAGGATCATTTAAAGTTCATAAAATTTATTGCCACCTAACAGAGTGTGATATTCTGAGTGCTTCTTGACTTTGCCAGTCTGCAGTCTGTAGCTGAAGAACAGGATTTAATCTTCTGTGGAGCAAAAGGACAGTGTCAATGTAGTCTGTTGCTTGCTAGTCACTCACCCTTATATGCACAAAGAGCTCAGTATGCAGAGGGGAAAGGTAGAACTCCAATAAGGGCAAGGGTGGCAGCCAATGAAAAAGTAGGTTCATTGTAAGTTAATGGTATTTTAAGTTTTTATGGGTTTTTGAAATTTAGTTTGTGGCCTCTCAAACCACAAGTAGTAAAAATGCACATAGATGGAAACCCTTAACAATAAAGAACATGTTTGGATCCAATGCATTTTAAGTCTTACGACAGTATACTTGAAAATCTAGTGTAGAAAGAACTCCCTTGGGGATAATAAATAGGACCTAATTATAAGGAGGGCAGACTGCTTTAGACTCTGTTTTTTATTTTATTTTATTTAAATTTTTAAATTGTTATTCTATTACAGTTGTTCCAATTTTACCACTTTGCCTTCCCCCACTCAGCCCACCCCCCAGCTACCACAGTCATTTCCCATGCTGTTGTCTATGTCCATGGATCATTCATACATGTTCTTGGACTAGTTCTTTCCTCTTCTTTCTACCATTATCCTACTCCCTCACCCGCTCTGGTCACTGTCAGTCTGTTCCAGGTTTCCATGCCTCTGGTTCTGTTTTGCTTGTTGGTTAATTTTGTTCATTAAATTCTTGTTATAGTTGAGATCATACAGTATTTGTCTTTCATTGACTGGCTTATGTCACTTAGCATAATAGCCTCCAGTTACTTCCATGCAGTCGCACAAGGTAGGAATTCCTTCTTTCCTTCTGCTGTGTAGTATTCCATTGTGTAAATGTACCAGTTTTTTGATCCACTCATTTACTGATGGGCACTTAGGCTGTTTCCAGCACTTGGTTATTATAAATAATGCCAATATTAACATAGGGGTGCATAAGTTCTTTTGAATTGTGGATTCAGGATTCTTAGACTGTGTTCCAAGCAGTGGATTCACTGGGTAATAAGGCAGTTCCATTTTTAAGTTTTTGAGGAAATTCTGTACTGTTTTCCACAATGGCTACACTAGTTTGCCTTCCCACCAACAGTGTACTAGGGCTCAATTTTTCTCCACATCCTGGCCAGCACTTGTTATTTGTTGATTTATTAATGACAGCCATTCTGACTGGTGTGAGCTGATGTCTCATATGTTTTTTTTTATTTTATTTTAATCATCATTCAAGTACAGTTTTCTGTCCTTTACTCCCATCCCAGCCCACCCACCAATCCCTCCCCACCTCCCTCCCATTTCTACCCCTGCTAGTTTTTGTCCATGTGTCCTTTATATTTGTTCCTGTAAACCTTTCCCATTCTCCCCTGAAATTCCCCTGAAATTCCCTCCCCTCTCCCCTCTGGTCACTGTCAGCCTGTTCTCTATTTCAGTGTCTTTGGCTCATATGGTTTTAATTTGCATCTCTCTGATGGGTAGTGATGTTAAGAATCTTTTCATATGTCTATGGGCCACCTGTATGACCTCCTTGGAGAAGTATCTATTCAGGTCCTTTGCCCGTATTTAAATTGGATTGTTCATCTCCCTGGTGTTGAGTCATATGAGTTCTTTATATATTTTGGATATTAAATCCTTGTCCTTGTATCATTGGCAAATATGTTCTTTCATACAGTGGGTTCCCCCTTCATCTTGCTGATGGTTTCTTTTGCCATGCAATGTTTTTTTAATATGATGTGGTCTCATATGTTTATTTTTCCCTTTATTTCCCTTGCCCTAGGAGCTATATTGGGAAATATATTGCTGTGTGGGATATCTGAAATTTTCCTTCCTATGTTTTACTCTAGGGCTTTTATGGTATCATGACTTGTATTTCAGTCTTTTATCCATTTTGAATTTGCTGCTCTGATATATGTTATAAATTGGTGGTCTAGTTTTTTTTTTTTTTTTGCATGTACCTGTCCAGATTACCCAACACCATTTGCTGAAGAGGCTATATTTACTCCATTTTATGCTTCTGTCCCCTTTGCCAAGTATTAATCGACTATAGAGACAAGGGTTTATTCCATTGATCTATGTGTCTGTTTTTATGCTAGTACCAGACTGTTTTGATTCCCCATGGCCTTGTAATATAGTTTATCAGGTATTGTGATCCCTCCTACTTTGGTCTTCTTTATCAAGATTGCTGAGACTGTTCAGGGTCTTTTTTAGTTCCATATAGTTTTTTAAAAAGATTTTATTTATTTATTTTTAGAGAGAAGAGGAGGGAGGGAGAAAGAGAGGGAGAGAAAAATCAATGTGTGGTTGCCTTTCACATGCCCCCTACTGGGGATCTTGTGACTTGACTGGGAATTGAACCAGCAACCCTTCAGTTTGCAACCCACACTCAATCCACTGAGCTACACAAGCCATGGCGGTTCCATATAATTTTTTGAAATATTTATTTTATATCTGTGAAATATGCCATTGCTATCTTAATATGAATTCCATTGAATCTATACATTGCTTTGTGTAGTATGAACATTTTAGTCATGTTAATTTAATTCTTCCAATCCATGAACATGGTATAGGCTTCCATTTGTTTGTATCTTCCTTAATTCCTTTTTTTAGTGTTCTATAGTTTTCTGAGTACAGGTCTTTTACCTCCTTGGTTAAATTTATTCCTAAGTACTTTATTTTTCTTATTGCTATGGTAAATGGGATTTTTTCCCCCTAGTTTCTTGTTCTGATATTTCATTGTTGGTGTAAAAAAAAAATGCCCTCAATTTCTGAATCTTGACTTTGTGTCCCACTGTTTTGCTAAATTCACTTACTAGATTCATATAGTTTTTTTGGGGGGGGGAGAATAAGGTTTTCTAATTATACTGTAATATCTTCTGCAAATAATGATAGCTTTACTTCCTCCTTTCCAATTTGGATGCCTTTTATTTCTTTTTCTTGTTTGATCAGTGTGGCTAGCACTGCTAGTACTATACTGAATAAGGGTGGTGAAAGTGGACACACTTGCCTTATTCCTGATCTTAAGGGGAAATCTTTTAGTTTTTGCCCATTGAGAATGATGTTGGCTGTAGGTTTTTCATATATGGCCTTTATTTTGTTGAGGTATGCTCCCTCTATTTCCATTTTGCTTAGAGTGTTTATCATAAATGTGTGTGTGATTTTATCAAATGCTTTTTCAGCATCTATTGATATGATTATGTGATTTTTGTTCTTTATTTTGTTTATATGGTATACTACATTTATTGATTTGCAAATATTGTACCATCCTTGAATTTCTGGGATGAATCCCATTTGATCATGGTCTATGATATTCTTAATGTATTACTCAATCCAAGTTTCCAATATTTTGTTGAGAATTTTAGCATCTATGTTAATCAGAGATACTGGCCTATAGTTTTCTTTCTTTGTTGTATCTTTACCTGGTTTTGGAATTAGGATGGAACTGACCTCATAAAAGGAGTTTGGGAGACTTCCCTCTTCTTGAATTTTTTTGGCATATTTTGAGAAGGATCGGAGTTAGGCCTACTTTAAATGTTTGTTAAAATTCACCTGTAAAGTCATCCAGTCCAGGGCTTTTGTGTATTTTTTATTACTGTTTCAATTTTACTAGATTTTATCAGTCTATCCCATCTTTCTGCTTCTTCTTGATTCAGTTTGAGAAGATTGTGCATTTTTAGAAACTTGTCCATTTCACCCAGGTTGTCCAATATCTTGGCATATAGTTGTTCATAGTAATTTCTTACAATATTTTGTATTTCTGTGGTATCAATTGTAACTTTTCCTCTTTTTTACCCTGATTTTATTTATTTGGGCCCTCTCCCTTTTTTTTTTTTTTGATGAGTCTCATTAAAGGTTTGTCAATTTTGTTTACCTTTTCACAGAGTCATTGATCCTTTGAATTGTTTGTTTAATCTCTGTGTCATTAATTCTGCTCTGATCTTGATTATTTCTTTCTTTCTACTTACTCTAGGATTTGTTTGTTATTGTTCTCCCAGCTCTTGTAGATATAGGGTTGGGTTGTTTATTTGAGATTTTTCTGATTTCTCTAGGTAGGCCTGTATTGCTATGAACTTCCCTCTCAGGACTGCCTTTGCTGTGTCCCATAGACTTTGTTGTGTGTTCATTTTCATTTGTTTCCAGATACTTTTTATTTATTCCTTGATCTCATTGTTAACTTATTCATTATTTAATAATATTTCATTCAGTCTCCATGTATTTGAATGTTTTTGAGTTTTTCCCTTGAGGTTGCTTTCTAGTTTCAAGCCACTGTGATCTGAAAATATGCTTAATATGATTTCAATTTTCTTGAATTTGTTGAGGCTTTTTTTGTATGTGTCCTACTATGTGATCTATCTTTGAAAATGTCCCATGTGCATTTGAAAAGAATGTATAAAGGTTCTGTATATATCAATTAAGTCCATTTGATCTAGAATATTGTTCAATGCCACAATATTCTTGTTGATTCTTTGTTTGGAAGATCTATCCATTATTGACAGTGGGCTGTTAAAATCCCCTGTGATGACTGTGTTGCTCTCAATATCTTTCTTGAAGTCCTCTAAGATTTTCCTTACATATTTAGGTGTCCTATCTTGGGTGCATATATATTTACAAGGGTTATTTTCTCTTTCTGGACTACTCCCTTAAGTATTATATAGTGATCTTTGTCTCTTGTTATGGCCTTTGTTTTGAAGTCTATTTTGTTTGGTATAAGTATTGTTACCCCAGTTTTTTTCTTCATGTCCATCATCTTGGAATATTTTTTAGATTGATGTGCTTTTACTCCCTGTCTTTATGGATTGGTCTTCTGTGGTAGGAGACCTGTGAGATTCAGTGGTACAGTCTCCTTGATCTCCTGAGCTGGATGCTCTTGGGATGCCCTTTAAGCCATCTATGTATGCTCTCTTGTTGTAATTAGGTTTTGGCTGTTGTTGGGTCATTCTTTGGTGGATTCTAACCTCCAGATGGCTGACGGTGAGTCACAGCACCCATCACATCTTGTATGCTCTTGCACAGGTGCTGCTAGAACAGCAACAACAACAACAACAAAAAACAACCCAAGAAACAAAGCTCACACCTGCAAAAATAACCCCCTCCTAAACCACACAATAACAAGAAATGAACAAATATTAATATAGATGACAAGAGATTAAGACTATAAGGAAGGAAAATTAGTATGGGGTGACTAATGGAAAGAAAAATGATTTTGAGAGGGTAGAAGGAAGAGAAATAATAAGAGCAGGGAATAGAAACAAGGTGAAGAAAGAAAGAAAATAAAATTTACATCTTAAGTAAAAATGGGAGGGAAGAAGGCAAAATGGAGTAAGAAAAGGGAAGAGTATAATATAAAATTTTAAAAGAAATAAATATAATAGTGAAAAAATGGGAACAAATTGAAGAAAAACATCCACCACAGCAATATCAATGACAAATGAGCAAAGATTAATACAGGGGAAAAGGGATTAAGAAGAGAAAAAGAAAGAAAAAAAGATTATGAAGTGGCTAAAGGAAGGAGAAATAATTTTGAGATGGTAGAGGGAGAAGAAAAATAAGAGTGAGGAATGAAACCAGGCTAAGAGAGGAAAAGAATGAAATTCAAAATGAAAAAAAGAAAGGGCAGGGAGGCAAAATGGAGTATGAGTGGGGAACAGTAGAATTTGAGATTTGAAATACAAAAATAGTGAACATCTAGGAATAATATTGAAGAAATGCAACAAACACCACCATATCAACAACAAATGAGCAAAGGTTGGTAAAGGTGTAGAGAATAGGGGAAAATAATGTGAGGTGACTCATGGTAAGAAAAATGGTTTTGAGAGGCTGGAGGGAGGAGAGATAATAAGAGTATGGGAGAGAAACAACTTGTAGAAAGGAAAAAATTAAATTAAAAACAAAAATAAGAAGAGGAAGGAAGAAGGCAAGATGGAGTAAGAGAAAGGAGGAGTAAAATATGAGATTTGAAATAAACTAAAATAAAAAATAGTGAAATAATAAGAAGAAACTTGATGAACAATTTAAAAAATGTTAAAAAGCTATGCAGGAGAAAAAAATAACACAAATAATGAAGAAGACCATGGTGGAATTTATCTTAGCTGAGTCTAGTTTTTCCCACTGTCTTCTCTTTCTGGATCCACCCCTGGTAATGTCAGATGGTGTCTTAGTCTAGCCCTAGCCACAGTTCCTTCAGCATGACACTTTCTGTTCTTCCTGTGCAGCTGAACTCAGTGGGAGCAAACTGCGCTTTCTCTCTGGTTTCTTTGTTGGCAGAATTGCTGTGTGTGCACATATGCAATCTGAGGGTCCCTGGTGAGTTTCTCCTCAGCTCCTCTTTTAAAAGAGTCTTTATGTGTCCCCCCTCAACCCCGCAGCACCTGGGCAGGTTCTTTGTTCATTCTGCCTCTTCAAAAAGCACAAAATCTCTCTTGGTCAGGGCTGTCCACAGCCTGCCAGTGACTCTGACAGTTTTAGGAGATAGAGTTTCTCTTTGGAACTCTCCTGGTTGGCGCTGCAGCCATGGATGTGCTGCTCACTGTGTGTGTGTCTACCAGACTTTGTCTGTCTCTCCAGGTGTCTCCCAATTCGGGTTAGTGGTTTCCCTGTGTGAGACCAGAGTCCCGCTCTGGGAAGGGAGGGAGTCACTAAGCTGCAATTTCTGTCTATTCTGTCCTGTGCTTCGGTGCCTTGACTAGAACATTTCCCCTCAACTTACGAAAATCTCTTACCAGTGGGGCAAAGCATCCTCTGTGCCCCTTGGCTTCAAAAATTCATATCAGCTGAGATTCTGTTGATTGTTCAGGTCACTTGTCAGAAGATCCGCTGAAAATCCATACTGGAAGCATAAGCAAGCTGGCTCAGCTTTTACCTACTCAGCCACGATCTTCTGAATCCTCTCTTCTTTAAAGAGGTGATTTCCCACTTGTCTTTGCAATTAAAATATCCTAGTAGTAAAGGTTTATTTATAATTATTTTGTATTCTATTTGTATGACATACTGTGCTCTTAATGCAGATCAAATAAATTTCGTTTTCAGAGTTGTTGATATCTCTTTGACTCATTAGCACAGGAACCTTTCTTAACAGCTTGCTCTATCCCCAGAATTATCCTTGCCTATAACTGGAGCTCAAAAAAGTTTGAATGAATGAATGGGTATGAATACCCTAGAAATTTTGGAAAACTGAGTTGAGAATTATTCCTTTAGGAAAATTAATTTTCTCTGAATGAGGTAATTTTGACCTATTCATCAATGGGCTTGCAGAGTCCTTCAGCTGACAAGGAAGCAGCATAGCATAGTGGTTAATCTAATGGACATAGCTATGCAATGGTTTGGGTTCAGGTTCCCACTCAGTCCCTGATTAGCCATGGGAACTTGATCATACTAACCTCTTGAAGCAATTTCCACATTTGGAACAGAATAAAATCTTCAGGTTTCAATATTTAAAAAATAAAAAAATAAAAAATTTGAATTAAAAAATTTAAAATTAAAAAAAATTCCTAGGATTTTTGTGAGGATCAAATAAATGGAAGTACACAAACTCTTCAGTATAGTGCCTAACACATATTTAACTTTCATTGTATGTTAGCTTAAAAAAAAAAGAGGACACTTTAAGCATTTGTTGGGAGAACCTAGGCTGAGGCTGAAAGTGAGAGAAGAGAGAGAGAGACAGAGTGCTTGTGTTAAGGGAATCTAGGAGAGAGCGAGCTTATGGCACAGCCTACAGACTACACAATCAAGGAGGTGAAAGGTGGTGCCACTTTATGGCAGAGCAGACAGCTGGAAATATCACTGCTGCAAAGGAACTATTAAGTTCTAGATACCTGCTGAGTTCTTGACTGGCTAAGATGATTTCTGCTTGAAATAATCTTCCTTGAGATATCTGCATGGGCATTCCCTCAGTTCATTCAGGGCTTTGTTCATGATACCCCTCTCTGTTACGCCTATTGACAAGGTACCTCCTACCCTCTAATTCCCAATCTCTAATTATAATGATAATTACATACCTTATTTTACTTTTCTTATGAACACTTTCATCATTGGTTCTATTAGATATCTTTTTTCACCTACTATATTATAATTGCATATAAGGAGTGTCTTTTTGCTCACTCTTCTAGAATATGGTGCTTGTTCATGTTAGATCTGCAATAAATTGTTGTTGAGTTCATGTTTTTACTATTTGATCATCAAAAGACCTCTGAATGGTAAATGGCTTTAACCTCAGGTGGTTGGGTGGGTGGGGGGGGTGAAATCTTGTGTTCATAAAGGTTAAATGGCTTGCTAAAAATCACATAACTAATGAATCTTGGAACCAATATTTGGGATTTAAAAACAAATAGTCTTTCTGCTATATCACATCAATTAGTTTTATACTCTTTTTCAAAAGGAATTGGGGACTTATAAATTTTGAGTTTAATGGAAGATGCTTACTGATTATGCAAGATAAGACAAATAGAGATAAAAGAGAACAGAGATCCTATGTATAAAGTTAAGAAAATAGGTTCTCTCTGATATCTAAGAGAAGCCACAATTCTTTTTTTTTTTTTTTTTTGCTGTGTCTATGGCAGCTGATAGAAATGAACAGGTTCACACTGACCTTGGCACTCAATCTCTTATCACAGGCATTTGGTCCCAACTTCAAGGGCTGAATCATCAAGTAAGTCTGCCTTCTTTATTACATTATAAACTCTTTCAGAACAAGGACTATATTTTAATCTCTGAACTCCTTATCACATTTAGCATAATGCCTTGCCAGATGGTCAGTATCTGTAAATAACACACATCATGCTTCCATACATTGCAAAGAAAGTTAGGCTAAATGCCTTCTGCCATCCTGCTGTCTGAATCTATGACTCTTGAAAAGTACTTGAAGTCTTGATGTGTACTTATTAAGGTAGAGTCACATATGTCAAAACCCAGCATAAGGGAAATTGAAGGGGAGTAAAGTTGGAATTTACACGGGGCATACATTTTCACTTCAACAGGTGATTGACCCATTTGAGCATGAGCATGAGTAGCAGGAGGACCTGGAAGTGGAGCCTCTTTATGCTTTGATTTAATGGTTGATTGAAACTTTAAAATTATGTACTGTATACTATGGAAGAGATAAATCTAAGCAGGTACAATTTTAGAGCAAATGTACCTTGTCATTACTCTTTCATCAAGTAGGGATTAAAGTTGGCTACAACAGGAAACTGAAATAACAGGGGCTTGAGTCAGATGGGGTTTATTTTAATTTCATGAAACAAAAAGTCTGGAGGAAGGGAGGGATGGTACAGAGGCTCAAGGATATCCAGTCTCTAAGATCTTTGCAGTTTCTTTTAGTGTTTCCCTTGTGGTCAAATGCAAGTGACAGTTGCAGCACTTGCCATCATGCCTGCATTTGAAGATGCACGAAGGAGAAAGAACAAATGGCACCAAGGATGGAAATGGAATACCTGCTGAATCTGTCCTCTTTTTCTTTAAGGTATTTTTCTTTTTCCTGACTCCAAACACTTAGCCGTAGCTCCTTGGCCAGAACTGTGACACAGATATTTCTGCCCAAGTATACATCTATCTTCAGTGAAGATTGGGAAATTTAATTTTATTAGCTGGGCACTTTACTCTCATCTCCCAACAAACTAATTGTCAGAATGGAACAATTGGAAAATGAATGAATGTTGAGTAAACACCTAAGTCTTGCCATAGCTGTCCATTAAAGAACCTCAGAATGTACCCATAGAACCCCTGTTTCAAAGAACATTAAATTTTGATGGGTCTCCTGATCAGTTAGCTACATAATATGTTCTGAAATGGCTGTATGAGCTTGTTTTTTGATGGGGATATTTAAGAGGAGTTATCCTTTGAAATGCTGGATATTACACAGACAGAGCCCTGACATGGG
The DNA here is from genome assembly GCA_004024845.1 of Tonatia bakeri. Classification (NCBI taxonomy): domain Eukaryota; kingdom Metazoa; phylum Chordata; class Mammalia; order Chiroptera; family Phyllostomidae; genus Tonatia; species Tonatia bakeri. Next base: position 3,616 of record PVIA01011005.1, on the reverse strand, counting down.
CTCAATATTGGTTTTGCCACAATTCACTGTGCACTATTTTGAGGCTCAACTCAATTACATGGAATAAGGAGATAGTACAAACTGATTTAAAAATATCCATTCAAGAGCAAATGATTAAGAATAAATAAGACATTCTTATAAAAGTACAAGGTGGTTGTCGGAAATTAAGAATTTATCATAAAGCTCTATTGCTTTAGTTGGCCTAGAATTAGATGCAAAGCTATACACATTGATTGAGAAAATAGAAAAGACAGCCCAGAAATGGAATCCTACAAAAATGGAAATTTTGTTTATGACTGAGATAGTACTGCAAGTTGGTGAGGAAAAGATGAACTTTTCAGTAAATGATACTGGAAAATTAGTTATCCATTGTGAAAAGATAAAATTGGAAATCTGTCTCACACTGCATATAAAAAAAATCAAACCCTCATGGATTAAGACTTACATGTAGAAATATAAGTCATGATACCATAAAAATCCTAGAGGAAAACATAGGCAGTAAAATTTCAGATATCTTGTGTAGCAATATTTTTGCTGATATATCTCTTAGGGCAAGGGAAATAAAGGACAAAATAAACATATGGAACTGCATCATATTAAAAAGCTTCTGCATGTCTAAAGAAACCATCATCAAAATGAAAAAGGAACCAACTGTATGAAAGAACATATTTGCTAATGATATAAGGACAAGGGTTTGATCTCCAAAATATACAAAGAAATTATATGACTCAACACCAGGAAGACAAACAACCTGATTAAAAAATGGACAAAGGACCTGAAGAGACACTTCTCCAAGGAGGACATGCAGAGGGCGCAGAGACCCATGAAAGGATGCCCAACATCACTAGCCATCAGAGAGATGCAAATTAAAACCACAATGAGGTACCATTTCATACCGGTCAGAATGGCCATCATATACAAATCAACAAAGAGCAAGTGCTGGCGAGTTTGTGTAGAAAAGGGAACTCTCGTGCACTGTTGGTGGGAATGCAACTGGTGCAGCCACTGTGGAACAGAATTTCCTCAAAAATTTAAAAATGGAACTGCCTTTTGACCCAGCAATTCTGCTGCTGGGACTATACCCTACGAATCCTGAAACACCAATTCAAAAGAATTTATGCACCCCAATGTTCATAGCAACTCAATTTACAATAACTAAGACTTGGAAACAGCCTAAGTGCCCATCAGTAAATGAGTGTATCAAAAAACTGGTACATTTACACAGTGGAATACCATGCAGCAGAAAAAAAAGGAATTCCTAGTTTTGTGACAGCATATATAGAACTAGAGACTATTATGCTAAGTGAAATGTAAAAGACAAATATATGATTTCACTTATTAGAGGAATCTAATAAGATAAACTAATAAGCAAAATAGAAACAGAGGCATGCAATCAGGGAATAGACACACGGCTGCAATTGGGAGGGGAGCGGTGGGGACTGACTGAAAGAAGGTGAAGGACTAGTCAAAGAACATACATGAAGGACCCGTGGACATGGACAACGGTGTGGGGAATGACTACGGAAGTGCGGGCTGGGCTGGGTGGAGGGGGCGAAGGGAAAAAAATGGGACAACTGTAACAGCATAAACAAGAAAACATCAAAAATAAAGACTAAGAAAAGACATATGTACAAGGTAAAACTATAGGATTGAGAAGAAGTGTTCAGTATGCATCCACTTGAACAAGCACAAAACCATGCAAAACTACATTAACATATTGCTTAATGGTACAAGCATGATTAAATATAAATAAAAAAAGAGAAAAAGAGAAAACTCAGAACTGCATTTCCTCTTAGGGGACACAGAAGACCTAAATATTCTTGTTCTTAAATTGGGTGGTGTCACCACAGAAGCTTGTGATATCATTATACTTCATATATTTTTATACTTTATACCATTTTATAAGGATTCTTTTGTATCTACACATGACTTTTAAAAGATTTAAAATGTAGAAATGGAAGGCATCAGTCTCATTGGGTTATTGTGAATATCAAATATGAAAAGTATTTGAAGAAACATTAAATAAATGTAAATCCACTACTCTGTGAATTTCTTGAAGACAGAATTATTTTTATTCATCTTTGTATTCATACTTCAGTGTCTGAAATATAGTATGTACTCAATAAATTCGAATAGGAGGGAGAAAGAGAGGGAGAGAGACATTGGTCAGTTGCCTCTCACACACCCCCAGCTGGGGACCTGACTTGACCTGCAACTCAGGCATGTGCCCTGACCGGGAATTGAACTGGTGACTCTTACATCTGCAGGCCAGTGCTCAATCCATTGAGCCACACCAGCCAGGGCTTAATAAACATTATTTTAATGAGAAGCACATTTTATTTATTTATTTATTTATTTTCAGAAAGACATTTCAATATTAGCATATATTAATATAGGTTTATAATGTTGATATTATTAGAACTAAGCTCCTCCTCCTAGTATTTACTAACAAACATATCATTGTATTCAATTGTTTATTAGTTTATTCATCCTTCAAGTGATTAAATAAGGCCAGCAGTGTTCCAGGTATCCTGCTAGTTACTGGGGAAAGTGAGATGAACTCTACATGTGTTCTATTCCCAATGAGCTTAGAGTCCAGTGGGAGAGAAAACCCAACATCTGGACAATAATATTTGCTTCTATAAACCATTTATTAGTAATGATAAGACTATCTCTACTATATTTAATAAAGGATGGCTATTTTCCAGGTTGCATTTTTCTTTTCTCTGGATAATAAGGACATTTTCAAATTTTACCTTGATGCGTGGTAAATTAACTTACATCTATTTCACAGGCACTCCAGAGAAATGAGATTATATTCTCATATGAACTGCAGGCTGAGGAATAAGCATGTTCTTGCCTTTGAATTGAGTTTGGTTCAGACTGGAATCAGGTGTGAATAGAAAAAGGATCTACTTAATCAACACCTGTGATGAGAGTAGTGACACTCAGCCAGAAGTGCTTTAAGTACAGTGGGTTTGTATTTGACAGGCTTCAGCACCTGGCTGGCAACATAATAGCAAGTGCCAATATGGGACTTGATAGCTGTGGGAAATATGAGAGCAACCACCATGAAGTCCACAACAAGGAGTGGAGAAGATCGAAACATCTGCTCAGCTGACACTAGGGTGATTGCATTAAATAAGACAGACAAGTGTTGAGGACAGAATTTCCCAAATCATATTCCTTGGAATGTCATTACTTCAAAGATGCCTTATAGAAAAAAGGAATTGAAATATATTTGGGAAATGCTGACCTCTCTCTCTGTAGATTCACAATGCAGAATACTATGTTAAAGGCCCCCATGAAACCAGTACAACTTTGTTTAGAAAGATGACAAAATGATATGAAAAAACTTAAATTTTGATGAGTCTGTCATTTCTATTTTTAGTTGTCTTATTTGCCCAACAATAATTTCTTGAGTGTCTACTATAAGGCAATGGAGCAAATGATTTTAAATCACTAATGATTTAGGAGCAAGTAAAATACTTTTTAATAGAAGAAAAAATATGGGCCTGGGTTATGGTCTCTGGGAGCCACAGCACTAAGTGTGTTTAGCAAATGACTTAAATATCTTAAGATACTTGCTGGAAAAACAGTGTACCACCTAGTGACA
>PVIA01011004.1:0-47609 GCA_004024845.1 Tonatia bakeri | reverse complement strand
ATAACATTCAGCTCTTCATAACAAGGAAGCATTCAGAAGAAGAGAGTGAAAGGAAAGATCACTTACATAGCCCTAACCAGAGGCCTTACACATGGCCTCAACCTTCCTTCAGGAGAAATGAAAAATGGCACCAAAGAGGTTTTGCCTAAGCAATAGCACGAACATAAAGAAAGGAGGGCTGTGTCTGCCCCAAGCTCAAACTCTGCAACTTGTATAAGACAAATTCAATATGTTAAAAAACACTCAGAAAAACAGCACTGTTCAATTTGGCCAGCACTTTTGTGTTAATTAAGCAATTTTCTGAGTCAAATGTTCATACCCAAGTTGTCTGGTTTGAATCACAAAGGTCTAAGAAGCCGAGGCACATAAGCCTCCATGGGAGAAAAAAGGTCAGAAGGTAAGTAATGTCCCAGACTATTAACAAGCCAGCACTGCCTCTGATAGACCAACTTCAGGTCTTAAATCAACCAACAACTTCTAAAGCGTAAGTAGACTTGAGGGGACAAGACAAGGCCCTGACAGCTACGTAGCTTGCTTATGCATCCATTCAAAGCCAGGGAAATGTGAGCATGCTACATGAAAAGTTTGTGAGCATAGAAGGAAACACACATTGCTGTCGGTATGTATTCTGACCAGCATGAAAAAAATCAAATTAATTTTATGAAAACTGAGTTTCAGATGGTACTGAATGTAGCCTAATGTAATTCACTATATATGTTTTTAAAATGACATTGCCGGATAATATAATGTTCCATCACAATAATATTAGATTAAATTTGTTTTTCCTTAGATGAATCACCTAGACAGTAATAAAGTAAATATGAAAGTGGAAATTTAGGGAACATTTTAACCACTCTTTTATTGCTAAAAATAAGCATTCATTTTTCTCCCTTCCTACCTCCTACTTTTATTCCCTCCAAATTTCTCATGGGTTGGCTTAGAGAATAACTCAGGTACGGGAACGTTTTGAAGAGCTTTACCCAATAGATTCCTTAGTCAGCCATCAGGAACTTGCTTGTTTTTCCTGTTGTTGTATTTTCTTAAAAGGCAAATTCTGCCTCTTGATGGCTGTGCATGTTTCCAAGAACAGACCGGCCTCGTGTTTGCTTCATCACTCTCTTCAGGGCCACTCTGCCTGCTTCTGTTGACCATCTCCATGGAACACATGCCCTCTTCATTTTCCTCCCTCATCTTTCATTTACAAGCCTCTAAGTGGTAGGAAACCCACATTTCTCCTGTCAAAGCCCATAAACTTTTTAGCAGTTTCCACTATATCACATATTTAAAATCCAGCAAACTTTCCATGCTCCTGGTTGATTTTTGGATCCCCCTTTGATTCCTTTGGAGATCATGTAGGAAATCATGGCTTATAATTGGTTCTCTAATACAGCAATGTGGTTTATGTGAGAACTTTTTTCTTATTTAATTAACTGTCTTGACCATGTACTTTAATATGGATGATGGAAAGGCATGTTTACTACTTCTAAGTAGTTAGTCCTAAAATGTCACAATACATAGCTTTTATTTTCTTAAACTATGACATTTCTCCTAAACCCTTTGATTGTCTACTAACAAGTTATATCTCATGTTATATACAATTGGCATGTGAAGCTAGAATCTTGACAGACTGACATTTTCTTGATAAGTAGACCATTTTATGCCATCATTTTGGATTAAAATTTCCCATTAAACTTTACAAATGAAGAATTAACTGCTGGTACCAGTCCATTTATTGTACTACAACCATTGGCAGGACCAAGGGTTGCCGAGGACTCTCTGCTAGAAGCCAAACTTGAGCCATGAGCTTCAGTTCAAGACTGTGGGTAGCAGTCTTGAGGAAGAGTATGCTGATGAATACAGGTGGATGCTCCTGTGGTAAAGTGAAGACGCAGAAAGTCTCCAAATTAAGAATATGAAGAACCATCCTATTCTCTACAATAATGAAAATAAAAATTAGGGGTTGAAAAAGGTAGATGAATGGCTGGTCAGTTTTTCCAAATACCTACTGGTTTCAGAGCAGCTCTAGGGTGTGGAAGTCTGAAGGAAACCATCCTGTATCACTGTATACCATATAATGTGAAAAACCTTCCAAACAGCCAAAAACATATTAGACATGCATTGCTAACTAGTGTTGAACACAGCTGTGTACAAAGTTGTAGAACATTGTCAAAATGACCATGGTGACGGACTTCGGTGGGATTGGTCTGAAAAGATTCTCATCGGATCAGGGAGCTTAGGAAAGATTTTTCAATGAGAAGTTAAAAGAAGTCAAGAGAAGAGTGAGGGAAACCTGGAAATGAATACGTTGTTATGTGCGAAGATTTAGGAGGCAGGAGTTTGTAATTATGTTTGGGATGAGACACACAGTTTGTTTGCCTGAAAATTTCTTCACAACAATAAGAGTTAGGTGATCTGAGTGGCAACTCTGTTTCCATAGAGTCACGTGGTTTGGAATCTCAGGGTCAAGAACAGTCCCGATGCAGATAGCCCCGCAATACATGTACGGGAAGAAGCATGAATAGGTGGAGGCAAGAAAAGTAACACTGGTGGACATACCAGCTACTACGCCAGTCCTTTTCCCTACTTGACCTGATTTTATCTGTCAACTCTAAAATTGAGGTATTACCACCCCGACTTTTTTTTTTTTTTTTTTTTTTTAGATGAAGAAACTGAGGGATAGAAAGGGTAGTCTCATGGCCAAAGAGAATTTGAGAAATTGGGAAAACTAAGATTTGCGTGAAGAGCTAATTCCTTGTTCTCTTTTACATTATGACTTTCAACATATTTTTAAATCTTAAATAATGACCATGGTTTCTGGTGGTAAATAAGGCAGGCTCAGCACCCTCTCCCTTCTGAAGTCATCTGGAGCCGAGTGGGCAGCCTCCCACCCACTGTTCCTCCACTTTCTCCCATCTGTAGATCGACTTGCCTGTGCTCTACTGTGACCACCACTGGTATTTGCTTTGGAGTAGCCATTGTCCTGTGGTCACTGACCCAACTCCTATGCAAATATTACAGTGAATCTTTTAGGCATCTTCTTTGGAGGTGGTCAGCAAGCAAAGCCAACTGTATCATGTGTTATTTATCAAAGCTCAATTATATGGCTAGCAAAAAACAGCACACAAATTATACAGAGAATTTCATATGTTTAGGCCAATACCCATAGTGCAGTGTTTTCCTTCTGAAAAGCAGGTATTTCTTCACATTATATTATTTTGTGAAATAAAAAAAATCTGGAATTTATAAGCTAATTGACTGGAAATAATTATAGCCACTGAAGCAATGAAGTCTATTTGTTTATGTTTTTCCATATGTAACCTGACCTACATGCTTAAAAATGTAAACTTACTTTAGTATTTATTTGTGATTATGGCATTATTTATGTTTCTGTCAACTGATTTTTAGTGTATTGTACTTTCATTTTTGTTAAGATTATTGACAAACAAATTCTTATGAGACAAAAGGCACAATGTACATACATATTAAGTTTTCAGTTTGCGCAGCTCTGGCATTTATATAATACTTTTTAAAAGTATCATTACTGCACATTCACTGCCATAACACATTAGTCTCTCGTGATCAAATATCCATCAAACAGAGATATGTGAGCTGATGAAGTTTTAGCAAATCCAGTCATGCCCACTTTCTTATCACAATATGGGCAAAGCAATGAAGACTTACAGAAGATGCCCAGGAAAGCACTGTTTCCAAGAATGTCAGAGTTTATTGCCACTAAAGAGGTACAGTACAAAGAAAGGAAACAAGAACACAAAATTTTGATGCACTCTGACCACTGAGAATGGGTCTATACAACAGAAATTATTTCATGTTATTCTGAAAAATGAACCAGCAAAAACAATGCCATGAAGAATCAATTCCAGAGGTATAAGGAACTCTCTCTTTCCACCTGAAATTGTTCCCTTTGACCTTTAATACATTGATGTAGCTCAATGCCTCTCTGTTTGTTACCCTCCAAAAACAATTACTGTTATGCCAGGGACTGTGCTAAACCTCAGGAATACAGAAATCAATCTGAGACAATTCCTGCCTTCAAAGAGTTTACACCTTTGTGGAGGAAAATACAGACTTTTTTTTCTGTCGTTGCAAGGACACAACATGGAATCTACCCTCCTAATAAAATTTAAGTGTACAATACAGTATTGTTAACTATTGGTACAATATAAACAGATCTCTAGACTTGTTCCTCTTGCATAAATGAAACTTTGAACCCTTTGATTGATATCTCTCCCTTTTTCCTTCCACCAGCCCCTAGCTATCACTCTACTACTCTCTGCTTCTGTGATTTTGACTATTTTAAATATCTCATATATGTGGAATCATGCAGTATATTTCTGTGACTGGATTATTTGATTTAACATAATGTCTTCAAGATTCATACATGTCACTTGCTGAATGAGTTCCTTCTTTTTTTAAGGCTGAATAGCATGTCATTGTATGTATGAGGGGGGACCCCAAAAAAACCAAAATTATCTTCTGGAGGATGGGCCTCTTGTGGTACATTCTTCCCCCACTAAGTAGTGTTCTAGGAACCCATCTGCATCACTGCACCAGCTGGCATTGTTGTGAGAGGCTGCATTCAACTTCAATGAATTTTTTTTGAAGACTCAATATGTTTGCCCATTTCATGACGGGTGATTTGCAGGCACACCTGCCCACACTGCTGAGTGTTCAGCAGTTCTTTTAGCTGAAATGGCATGACCCCCATGTCCCACTCTCCCTTTTCATCTGATCTCACCCTGAAAGATTTTTTTTGTTTGTTTCCCTGTATGAAAAAGGCCTCAGGGGAAAACATTTTGTCCATGTGGAACAGATGAAACAAAAAAACAGCGGAGTCCACAAAAAAAAAGTAACAAAATCGACAAGTTCAAAAACTATTTTGAGCAGTGGAAAAAAACATCTCAATAGGTGTATTGCATCAGATGGGGAGTACTTAGAAGTTTAAACATGTAAGAATAAATACACAATAATTTTTTATAAATAAATTCCATTTTTTGGCGTGTTCCCCCTTGTGTATAACACATTTTCAGTGCAGTTTTAGCTGTTTCCATGTCGTAGCTATTGTAAATAATTCCGCAATGAACATGGAAGTAGCAATATCTCTTCAAGATCCTGACTGCAATTTTTTTGGAAAAACACCAAGAAATAGGGCTGTAACATCATATGGTAGTTCTATTTTTTTTTTTTACTTTTTGAGAAAACTTCATAGTGTTATCATATGAGCTACATCATTTTGCATTTCCATCAACAGCGCATAAAGGTTCCAATTTGTCCACATCCTCACCAACACTGTCTCCTTTTTTTAATAATAGCTGACCTAACAGGTGTGAAGTGATAGCTCATCATAGTTTTGATTCACAAGTCTCTGATGATTAATGACATGGCACATCTTTTCATATACCTGTTGATTATTTGTATGTCTTCTTTGGAGAAGTGTGTATATTTTGGAAATTAAACTGTTATCAGATATGTGCTTTACAAATATTTTTACCTGTTCTGTATGTTGCCTTTTTTCTCTGTTGATCGTTTCCCTTGTGCAGAAGCTGTGTAGCTTGATGTAGTTCCACTTATCTATTTCAGCTTTGGTTGCCTATGCTTTTGGTGTAGCTGGAGACACCATAGTTCCTGATTTCAAACATATTACAAAGTTACAGTAATTAAACAGTATGGCACTAGCATGAAAACAAACATATAAACAAATAGGACAGAATGGACAACCCAGAAATGAATTCATACCTATTCAATCAGCTGATCTTCAACAAAGATGCCAAGAACATACAGTGAGGAAAAGATAGTTACTATAACAAATGGGGTTGGGGAAAATAGACACCCACAAGCAATAGCACAAGGTCCTCATCTGACAATATAAAAAAAGCAATCAACTCAGATTGATTGGATTTAAATGTCAGACCTGAACTGGTAAAATTCCTAGAAGAAAACATAGGGAAAACTTGATGATATTGGCCTTGGCAATGATTTCATGGACAATAGGTGATTTTAATGTAACATGTTATGTGATAAAAGGGAGTTATACAGAGGTATATGGTGCCAAGTGCACCTCTTTCTCCAAGTATCTTCTTCTGCATCCACTAATTTACCTAGTGGCCAAAGTGAAGAGTTTCTGAGTATGTAAAGCAACTTGAACTGAATTTTTAGAGATTCATACTTATCTGACTACCTGAGAGGAAGCCAAAACCCAGAGCAAGGATAATAGCATCCTTGAGAGAGACAAGTGTATGGAAAGTTAACCAGATCTCACCAGCAAATGTGAGTGTCAGAGGGGAAGGGAGGCCACAAGTTCGTTATGGCTGGCACTAGAACCCATCCACGACTCAGCAAATTTGACAGCACCTATGATCTGGGGAAGGGGAGAATGCTGCCATCTAATGAAAAAAACTGCATGAACTCAGCAGCATGCCAGGACCCAGTCAGACATCTCATGGGCACCTCTACACATAATTCCAGAAGGGTTCCCTGCTCACCATGGTATCAATAAGCCATATCCTAAAGTTTTTATGCCCTGGGGGAAGGATATCCTAAAGTCTTTCGAAGGATTTTGATAAGTGCAATGGCTTCATCACATTTACGTTTTAAGGCAATGACTCTGGTGTTTCGAATTGGCCTAGATGCATGAAGGCGTGAACAGCCGGGCCTGGCCTAAACCTGTTGGGGAGTACAATGCTGCCCTTTACTGCCTTGACCACAGGTAAGGAGACAGGAGCAGGTATCAGCAGGGAGGAAAGGTTTTCCACTCACCTGGGGCGACTCAGCCAGGAAATACACAGAACTGTCGGGGGTCACAATGAGCAATCAAACCATCACAAATAAAATTTTTAAATATTGTGTCTGTGATCAGGGTTGAAGAAACCAATATAATGATTCACAAATTGTGTTACAAATCACAGATTCCAATAACCATACCTAGTTGGAAATTCTTTTGAAAGAAAAATTTCATGTTACATTCTAACCTTCAAGTATCTTCCCTGGAAGACAACTATTACAGTAAATGGATTATTCAAGAAATGAATTAAATACTTATGCAATGGCACTCAAGAAACCAGGTCAGGAACCCATGTGTGGACACAGTACTTCACGAGAGACCTCCCAGTGGCCTAAAACCTTCACCTTATGAACAGCTTATCTATTTAAGTCCCATAAATTTTCCATAAAATAATTCTTTCAAATATATACCATGGGTTGGAAATTAAAGGATTATGGTTTTTGAAACAATTCTTGTGGCTTCTCTTTCCATAGGCTATAACTACTTTACCTCAGCAGTTATGGTGAAGAAACGGGCACATATTACCTAGTATTCAGCAGGCTTTACCCAGAAATGGTTTAACTGAGTTAAGGAGCTACTTCTGTGAATTTAAAATGCCATCCACAAATTCTGTCAGGGTAGCCCTGAGGAAAAAAAAAGTTCAAAAGTGAAAAAAGGGATTTACAGATTTTAACATTATTTCAACTTCATTGAAAAAAACAACCTTCATTTACACCTGGGGAAAAAAAGGTATTCCATTTTCAATTGCCCTTCAGGTCAAATATTCCAACAGTCTGATATGTCTCCATAACATGGGTATCAGGAGAGGCACTCACAGCATTACCTCCAGGGATATCTGAAGAACAATGACACCCTGGATCTTTGACAGGGTCTGGTTCTGCTCCCTGCCCAACAGTCCCCAAAACATTCCATGACCTGCCCAGCATCTGTTGTTTCAAAATAACTTCACAATAATGTATGATTTCTATTCTTATTTTTGAAACCACTGGCATCTACCCAACCCGTAAACAAAAACAGCATCCTGGAAACCGCCAGACATCAAGTATGCAATTTTCTTCCCTAATACTCGGTCTACGAGAAAGCCTGTCCTGGCAGCGTCACTGTGGCCGTTGCGCCTGCGTTCGCGTTCTGCCACCATCTAGTTAAATTCATTTTTAATGAGTCACGTCATGAGATACTATATATTTTTGTTGCTAAATTTATTAACATATACTTATGGGTATATAGTTATACAGTTTTTCTTGTGGTGTTTGTGTATGGCCTAATTTTTGCTAATTTTCTTTTGTTTTTTCAAGGAATATTTTTGTCTTTCTAAACCTCAAGAATAACCTTTGATGTGGTTATCAAAAAAAGAATTCAGAAGTGTTGGTAGTCTTAGATACAGTCCCCTAATATGCGTCACCCATACACATTGAAAATTTCTATGGAAGATAAGCCTGTCACACACATTTTTTCTTCAAAACTTCCCCCAATGGATTCAGTCCCACATATTAGAAATGGAGGGTAACAATTATAACACATGCATTATGGCAATACATTTCCCACTTACATGTAAGATCTATGGGCCATATTAGCAAAAGAAAAAATAACAACCCATGTTGTCAGTGCAAATAAGAAACAACAAGGAAAGCAAGGACATGAGGCAATGGAAATGAGCCTGGGCTCTGTGGAGCATGCAAGCTTCATTCCACTCAGAGCTTTACAGGAAGTGTTTGAACCTCTCAGAATATGTTTCTTCTACTGGAAAATGGGAAGAACATTACCTCCCTCAAACAGCTGTTAAAAGGCTTAGCTAAACTATGCTCAAAAATTCCCTTGGAAGCATAGGGTGTATTAGTATTAAATAAACAACAAGCTAATAATTTTGTCATTTTATTCTACATAGTTATGAGTATTTAATATGTAAATTTATATGTGTTCATATCATATTATACATATATACACATGGGGTGGGTCAAATGTGGATTTACAGTTGTTTGGACAATAATACAATAACAAATCAATAATAATGTAAGAATAAACTGTATTTTACATACTTGCAACTGTAAAACTACTGTTACACCACCCTGCACATGGAGAGCCAGCTGCTCTACTTACACATACAAAAGTCCACAATGAAGCAGAATTATGCAATGACTTGAGTTAGATAAAATGTAGAAAGACCTTATTTTCCTATTAAGGTCAGTTATATACATGCATCATTGCTAAGTAGGAAATTGGAAATTTATTCTATGTCAAGAAAAGCTATTTAGCCACTGATGATTCACATTTTGCCTTGAGTAGTCTGGCAGGAAACTGGCACATCACTTGTTGGCAAATTTGAATGGTATTAAATTGAACAGGTAGAAAATAGACTTGTGAATTAACCAAATTGAATTTGCCATACCTGTTTCCAAAGGGCATGGACCAAGGAATGTTGATGTCATTTGCAGAAAGTGCAAGGATTCACAGCACAGGCATCCTATCCAAAGGGAAACATCTAGGGCATTCCAAGACCCCCCACTCCCACCCCTGGGACAGCGGAGCATATAGCTGTCAGATGTGTGGCCTTGAGTCCTGAGTCTCCTCACACCACAGCCGGAAGTCATCGGTCCTTACTAATTCAGAAGATGATATGGTAAGGCCAAGTTCCATGGTCATCTATCTGGGAAACGATGTCTATGTATGTCCCCTTGATTTTATAAACTCTGCGCTCCTAGTTCATGTACAATACCATTTTGCTTCTGATTCCCTTCCCTACTTTGAACTCCGGTTTCTCACTACTTCTTGGATCCAGGCAATGTCATGACTCTGAGTCACTGTGCCCGACCTTCACTGATTTGGACTGTAGCTTGAATCCCTAATTCTGTTTAGACACCCATCACTCCCACTCCCGTTCATTTGTAGTGATGTAAAAGTATCTATAGCGTATCCATTCCAGGTATGCACACTTCAGGGAGACGATGGAGACAAGGGCTTACTCCAACATCACGACAACCAAAAAGGAGGAGGGAACTCCTATTATTATTCTAGGAATGGAATGCCGCCGTTCATGCAAGGAAACACTAGTTCTCAAAGAGGAACTTTCCATGCTGCAGGGACTTTTTCAGAGGGATTTTTGAATTTTTTTGTGTTCTACATAACAACCAAAATACAATTTCATAGGAGGTAGGAAGAACCTGGAATTGACTCTCTTAGATGTTGACTTTTTTAGGGTTTTTTTCTTTTCACAAATCCAAGTAAAATCAAAATATAACTAATTTAGAATACTAAACTAACTCCAAAGCCTTGACTGCATCTTCCAGCAAAATTAGACCTCCCGGGCACAGTCCCAAGAGACAAGATGATGTCCTGATGTTTCAAAAACAGTAACAAAGAAAAATGAGATTTCCAACCCCCAGTCTTCTTTCCATTTTAAACACACGAACCTTTGGAATACTGATTTTAACCACGGCGAACCTGTGCTCAGCCCACAGTCTGGATACCACTGGAAGACACAGGCTCCGTCAGACTCGCACTTCTTCGTGTCTGAGATGAATGGCGGTTTTATTTCCAGAGCATGTCTATGCTGCACTTCTCCAAACCCTCAAAATGTTCAGGGCTGAGAGCCTTTGAAACTCATTCACTGCCATGTCCCTAAATGGAGACCAGAAAACTGCCCTTCCCACACCTACCCACCAGTCTTGACAGCCAGTGCTACTCTGCCTTCTGCCTTCCCCATAGAAATGTGCCAGAAGTCCAGTTTGGACCCAGGGTATGTGGCAAACATTTCATTGTTTCCCATTGAGAACTATATTTCTCACTCTCTTCCCTGACCTATGTTACTCTAGGCAGTCATTTGCATCTGCCTTCTTCTCCCATGTACATCCCAATGTTATGATCATAGTAGGTACTTATGATATCAGATACAACTATCTATTTCATGAGCTTTTCTTCTCATTCCTATGGGCCTGCCATTCAACCAAACCCAAACCAGACCAGCTCCAGTTTAGACTCACTGTTGTTTAACATTAGGAGCTTCAGGGGGGGGGGAAAGCAGAAAGAAGTTGTTATTTTTCTTAAATGGAAAAAAGTATCACCTTGGAGTCAAAATATATACCATTAATCATATATAGCATACCCTTATAATTATTCTCTAATGCCAAGACAACCAAAAGCAGCCTGCAGTCCTAAGTGGCTGAGGGCAGAAAAATACTTTCTCTTCACCACAGTACTAATGCAAATTAAATGAACATCAACAACACAGAAGCCCTGGACCATGGGCGTGCCCCTTCAAACACAAGAGGTGCTTGCTATGGTACAAGAAGCCACAGACTTCTTGGACACTCAAATACCTGCTAAGTCATGTGTTCTCCTGGAAAATCTACATCAGGGCAAGAAGAAATAAATCCCTAAGGATAAACTCAAGTTCACCCTAAGAAATGTAGTGTAAATCTACAGTATCATGAAGAAGGAGGAACCAAGGAACACACCTGTCGTGCAGCAGCTAAAGTTCGTGTATATGAGCAAAAGGAAATGGTGTGATAAGACAGATCCATGGAGTTGCGAGTGAATCTGAAAGACACAGAATGTGTGAATGCTTGTTCTCACAAAGGAAAGATCTTCTCATTTTCTTCATCAAACTTTAAACACTCGGTACCACATGCTGGGTCCCTACACAATGCTCTGTTGATACAGTTGCTCTTAACACCAAGCAGAGGTAACTTTGATTTTAGCATCACTGTTACATGCCTTTCACAGTGTGTTAATTCACAGCTGTCTTTACATGTCCCTAAATAATTCTGCACAACTAGGGAGGGCTCGTAGAGAGAGAAATCTACCTGTTTATGGACACATTTCCAACATAATTCACCATATACGACTTATAAATGCAGGGAGAAGAGATTGTATCATCAGCTACAAGAATGTATCTCTAATGGTTGGGTCATCATTCCCCACCCAAAAATGATACAAATCTGTGCATGTCACTTTCTAAAGTCAGTGCATGCTCTTGATACTGAACATAAGAAATAGAAAGGGCCACATGTTTGATATTAGACTACAAGACTAAGCAAAGAAAATGTATTTGGGATAGCATTCATTATACAGATATAGATAAAGAAATAGAGATATATAGTGCCTAATTATAACAGTATTGAAATTCTTATTTCCAATAAAAGTTTTTTTTTTCAATTTTGTTAAAGTAAATGATTTACAAGATGCCTGCCTGGTTGAATTATTGTTTTTATTTCCATGACAATTTATTTCCCTAATGTGTAGAATGTAGTGGGAAGGATGCATAGGAGGATACATGAAAGGATGGGTGGATGGATGGATGGATGGATGGAGATGGATGACTACCTGAGGTTAATTATATATCCTCCCTTAACTTTTATTCCTCTAAGGTGCCAAATTGTCCACTGTCTTCTGAAATAAATTTCTGATACCTTTTAAGAACTTGGATTCATTAATTATTTTCTTCTCTTCCACTAATTTTCAAACGCTAAACTTCTCCCATTCCTTCCCAATGTACCCATTGTATGCAGGATGCCTCAGCTCCCAAAGAAGGGCACATAGAGTCCTGTGGCTGCTCTCGCTATCGCAAAGGACCTGGACCTTCATACCGCCTCTGTACACGCATCGCCTTCCTGTCAGCTCATTCTAAATCTTATTAGTAAGAATTAAAACTCCTCTTCCTCCAGAAGCTGCCCCCGCCGTGGTCTTTGATTGATTTTCTATTGTCAAATGATCAAGCAGTAATGGTGGCTTAATCACTCAAAGGATGCTTGAGAGCTGAGGTGGAGAATCCTTGGGAGCCGAGGCAGGGAAGCTCCTTCTCGCTGCGTGTCACCCAGCTGCTGAGCGGCAGCTGAGCAGTGTTAGTGGCAAGCCACAGCCAGGCAAGAAAATAGAAAGTTGGTGCATGTAATGGTATTTTTAAAAAGTTCAAAGCTCAATGTCAATAGAATGTTGTCCAAAACAACCAGGTATCCTGGTGGGTGACAGCGTGGGCCCTTGCCAGGGCTTCTCACTCTGGTTCTTGCACTCACAAGCCACGTGACCTTGAACAAGTTACCTACTGTCTCTGCCCTAATTTCCTCGGAGCCTTTCCATTTTTTCTTCTAAGTATGAAATATTACAGATATCCTCAGCTTTTTAGTAGCTTTCTTACTAACTCTTCAACCAAAAACATCTTCCTGTAAATATCCCCAAAACTGTTTTTTCTCTTTATTCCAGGCTCAAAATTTTACCTCAGGTTCTAAGTACAACTTGGCTTTGAAACCTCGCTGTTTTGAACACCAGGTGCTGAGAAGTTTTAATAGTCTTCTCTGACACAAAATCTCTATTATCTTCTAGAATCCCCATCCCCTTATGTAGAAGGGCCAACTTCCCCTCTCTGCTCACAGGCCTGTCTTCAGAAGAATCTAGATGCTCACATTTCTTCAATGCTTCTTCTCCGACCATTCTGTCCTGTTGTAGTCCTCTCCCTTCTACTCTCTTTTATTCAGACTCCTTCAACCCTTTTATCCAATTCACCTGCACTTTCAGCTCTACATTTTCACATTCATGTGACATTTATTTTGTATACAGTATGTTGCAGTTTTAAGTTCAATGCAGCAGAAGATAAACATTTCTAAACTCATACAGCTTGTGTCTTAGCTGGGAAAAGCAGACAACAAATAATGTATAGATGGTCATAAGTTTCAAAAGAGAATTAAGCCAACCAAAAGGATACTATCAAGAGGGAGAAACATCTAGACAACTTAGAGAGGACCTTCCTCACAAAACGGCATGTGAGCAGATACCTGAGTAAGGCAGGGGAGTAAAAGATGAAAATTTGATTTACTGTTCCAGGTGGCAGCCTGGGCTTTAGCATCTTTAGTATCAGGTAAATTACTTCTTTGAACTTTTGTTTCATTATCTGTGAAATGATGCTGTTGACAATGTCTTCATCTAGGGTTGCTGTAAGGATTAGAGACAATCTCTGCAAAAGATGAGAAAGGACTTGCTGCCACCAATGATAGTTGTTATTGCCTCACATAGCTACGCAATTGTTGACTCAAAATTTAGTATACTCACATTACTTTCTGAAAACTGCCCATGAAGTATTTCAGCACTTACAGCAAATTAGGTCAAGCTTCTACTCAATAATACAGAAGGCAACATAGTGCATTGAAAGGAATACCAGTCTGAGAAACAGACAAATCTCTGAACCTGAGCACCCTGACTCACTAAATTTGAGATGTTAAGAAAGTTATACAATCCTCCGAAATTTCAGTCTCTTTGTACAATGGGTTGTGTTAAGGATTAAATAAATTGATAAACAGAAAAGGTCTAGCGTAATCCTTGACCTAAACAAATATTGGTTTCCTTCTCCATTGTTTCTTCTATGCTTACTTAGGTGAAGTAGCACCATGTGGTCATATAATTTGATGCACAGAATTAAACATGTCACCTCTTGCAGGGGAAATATTTAAAATATGATCCCACGTGGTCACAATCACCTGGAGGTCATTGGGGTCTCAGTGGAAGACTAGGAGAAGTAGCAAAAGTGAGGACCTGTCACCAATTAGTTCTGTTCAAAATTCAGCTGAAGAAGGAGACTTCTACAGAATATTTCTGCTCCAGAAAGTTTGTCCAAGTCAGGAGTACTCAATCACTTTAGCATTTTACCAAAAGTGGAGCAGTCCTTCCTCACGGGATTTCACTTTCCGAATCCCCACTAATTCCAAACCCCATAAAAAAAAATGTTCCCTCCAAAGAAAGAATGTTCTCAAGCCTCTAACAAATTATTGCATCAAATTTATTAGAGGTGATAATGCAAAAGTATTCAAAGTCAATTAAAAAGAATAACCAGCCCTGGCTGGTGTGGCTCAGTGGACTGAATGCCAGCCTACAAATTAAATGGTCACTGGTTAGATTCCCAGTCAGGGCATGTGCCTGGTTTGCAGGTCAGGTCCCCAGTAGGGGGCATGTGAGAGGCAACCACACATTGGTATTTCTCTCCCTCTCTTTCTCTCTCCCTTCCCCTCTGTCTAAAAATAAATAAATAACAAGAGAATAACAAAAGAATAACAAGATAAAGTATGCCACCAGTTTCAGGAATTCATTTAGTCAGAAAGCAAATATTAAAGTAGATAAGACAGTGGAAAGGGACCTGACTTGGGGTGGTAAACACACCATACAATATACAGATGGTATTTTTAAAAAGTTCAAAGCTCAGTGTCAATAGAATGTTGTCCAAAACAACCAGGTATCCTGGTGGGTGACAACAGGATGTTTCATATTACAGAATTGTGTGCCTTAAACCTATATAATTATATTAACCAATGTAACTCCAATAAATTTTAAAAATAAAATGAAATAGAAAAGACAGAATATAATTCAAAACATGGCTGAGTTGCAAATTTGGACATAGGTTACTTCACAGATGATATACTGAAATGGGTTCAGTCATTCAGCAAATATAGGCTCCGGCAGAAGTGATGCCTACTTGAGTGCGGTTGGTCGGGTAATTATATGGGTGCCATAATTTATAGTTATCCTTTTAGTATTTCACCTAAGATGTCATATGGTGTGCTTCAGTGTGATATCGTTACATTTCAAAATTACATGCTTATGATTTTGTAATAAAAGGTTTTATAATAAAAAGGGCATTGTTTGTGCCGGACCTTGTATTAATAAGACCCCATGCCATGTCAGGTATCTTTCTAGGCAGTGGGATTGCCACGGCAGACACAAGCCTTTGCAAACCCCAGGCTGTGGAACCACAGACTGATGGGGAAACAGTAACTGGTAGGTGAAAGGCCTGGTAATCAGAGGACAGTAGTGCTATGTATAAGAATAATGAAAACAGAAAGTAGAGACATGAAATTCAGGATCCAGTAGGGGAGGGTTGCTATTTTAAGTAGTGTGGCCAGGGAAGTGCCCCCGACTGTGAAAGGGACTTTGGAGAAAGAGTCTGGAGGAGTGAAGGAATCCCAGCCCAGGTCCAGGGGCTGGTCCCAGATCAAAGCAAGGAGCATGCAGTCACACAGAGCTGCATTCCTCAGCAGCAAGACCAGGGAGCTAGCCAGAGGCCAGTGAGAGGCTGAATGTGGAAAGTTCGTTCCCAACCTGTCAGACTAGTTAATGCTACTGGTTGCTCTGAAAGGTAAGTATTAAAAGCTATAAAAAGCCCAAAGCAGCTGCACCAGCAGCTGATGTGAACCTAGAAGGTGTAGACATGTGAGAGGCCCTGTCATTATGTATGGAAAGGGTTCTGAGAATTGCCACACAAGTAGAGTCTGTTTGGGATGGGGAGAGTGGAGGGAAGAGAAAGTGGAGGGAAGGGAGTGGAGAAGAGGCCACAC
This sequence comes from Tonatia bakeri, assembly GCA_004024845.1. Classification (NCBI taxonomy): domain Eukaryota; kingdom Metazoa; phylum Chordata; class Mammalia; order Chiroptera; family Phyllostomidae; genus Tonatia; species Tonatia bakeri. Next base: position 31,499 of record PVIA01011004.1, on the reverse strand, counting down.
ACAATCTTAAATTCAATATTTCACTCCCATTAAAGATAAGCTGTTTATAAGTTTCAGTGTAGGGCATATAATTCTATGTAAAAACTCTGTGGTTCCTCTTCCCAAACATAAATCATGATCATGCTACACTCTGCTCTCTGGGAGTCCTCAAGGCAAAGAGACAAGACTTGAGGTATAATAATAAAAGTCTGGGTATTATAAAATCCACCCTGAGCTCCAAGAAGAAAAGAATAACAAGAGCAGTGCCCTGAAAGGCACATACTTGCCCAGGCACAAGGCAGTGTTACACATTTTTATTAATATCCTCAGGAATATGCTCACCTGGATACCTATTCAAGATTATTTTTTACCCAATTATGGCTACACATGCTTAAAGATGAACTACAAAGTCTTTTTAGACTAAATATCTTGATAAAATAATGAATGTTAAATCCGACTCAGAGCCACAAAAAGGACAGATCACAAGTCTGTCTTTGTGGTAGCTGAGGAGTGCCCCCTACAGTCTGACGTGCACAATGCAAGCAGAGGACAAGTTAAAAACAGAACTGCAGTGTTTCAGGATTCCCAAAAAGGCGTCAGTAAAAGGTAAGAAACCTCAGCTGAGAAAACGTCACTTTAAAGCCTCAGAAATGTGTGGACACTATGAATCGCTATTATTACATTTTTGTCAACAGCAAGAAATGAAAAAGTTTTGCATGGATTTTTCTTCTATTTGATCATCAGCATTATTACATACAAGTAGTGAAAACATAACGTATTAGTAAAGTCTGATTCTGTTTTTTGGTTATTTTACCTTAATGTTTGAATTACTACATGAAAACATTAGGGAAAAATAAATGCATTATATTCTGCTATGCAAAAACAAACTAGCTAGGATCAGAAATAATTTGCATCTGATACTAATAACAGAAAAATGCAACATATTTATTAAAACAAAATTCTAGTTAAAGATTATATTTCTTTTTGCAACAACTTCACAGACAAGTATTTACTTCTATGAACATTATCTCTTAAAATGTTAGTAATTTTCAAAATAAAAATCATAGGAAGACATGAAAGACATATATCCCATGGTTATCAATATATTTTAAAATTCTATACAAATGTATACATAAATATGGTATCATGTTGTGCTAATGTTCACTGTTATACACTGTATAAAATATATTTATTATTTGAGAGGCATAAAGTTTTATAGGATATCAACAAATCAAGGTTAACAAATTTTATATATAATACATTCTAGTTTAATATTCCATTTTTAAGAAAATGAAGAGGCAAGATATATACAGAAAACTTTGAAATTTCTACTGGAAATATTTGAAAGTTAATATTGGTACAATTTAAATGTACCAATGCGTTTGGAGTTTGTAATTACTAAATTAAAACCCAGAATTATATAAAACCTTAGTAAAGGACACAGCAGTACTTACAAAGTTAACAGCCTTTTACATGATCGTTGAATAAATGCAGATCTGGAAAACTGCATTTATCATAAAATGTTTATTTAGACTCAATTTCACATACATTCATGAGACATACATAAATGTATGTGATTAAGTTGATAAATTATACTTTAAGCATTTTCATAAAGAATGTTTTCCACACTCAGAAAGAGGCAATTAGGATCATATGGTTTAAATACTTGTTTTTAATGGAATTTAATAAGGTATAATCTAATATTTATATGTCATTGTTTCCTCTAAAATTACTAATAAAATTGTGTGATAATGAAATTATACAGGGTCTGGCACAAATAATGCCCCTCTTGTTTTACAAAATCTTTTATTACAAGATCATAAGCATGTAATTCTATAACATAACAATATCACACTCAAGCACACCATATGATATTTTAGGTGAAATGTTCAAATTAAAACTATAAATTATTACACTCATATTGTTACCCTACCAACCACACTCAAGCAGGCATCACTTCTGTCGAACCATGTATATATTTGTCGTAGATAATAAAAGCTAGAATACTTAAGAAAAACTACTTGACATGTTAACCTTCCTAAGGATTCTGATTATTGACCTAACAATCACAATTGCCTCTGCCTTCTAATAATATGTATGTGATTCTTTCGGACGTTAAAACACAGCCTTGTGGAAATGCCTGCTAAAAAAAATATTAGTGTGTAGAGCCCACAAATGTATGATCAAATTACTAAGTTCGGCTGTTTTTATGTTTAATGAACCTTTTGAATTCCCTCTCTTACGCCATAGAATTCCTGTCAAAATGCAGTTTAAAGTTAAAGTTATACTTTTAGTAATATGGTATAATTAAAATATTTAAACACTGCAATTTATGCTTTCATTTTTAACTCAGAAAAAGGAAGGAAAAAAGAACAAAAGAAAGAAAGGGGAGAAGGAAGGAAGGAAGGGAGGAAGGGAGGAATCCCACTGATTTAATTAAATGAATTAACATTTGTAAAATTAATAATTTCCATAAAAAAGAAATTAATAATTTCCCAAAATAGTATTAGTCCAGAAAAATATTTTAGTCACCCTAAAAACATCTATAATAAAAAACTAAAATGCACCAAAGCCTTCAATATTATATAATGTTTATTACACAGAGTCGACTTGTGGAAATCTACCAAAGAGCAATTGAGACAATTTTAAACAAACTTTTATTCAAATTGAAAACACAATTGTAGGTTGCATATCCTTCTTTGTTGTTCAGAAGATATTATGAATTCGGTCACATCCTCGTGCCCCAGAACACTCAGACGTTTTTTAGAAAGGCTATTCCTTTCATACTACTACTACCATGAAAAATGCTACCTTTTTTGGCTAATACAAAGAAACCACAATTAACAGTGAAACCATAAATACTTTCTGTGTTAACCACAAATGGCCTTTCCCATAGAGAAATGGCTTACATGTGTTCTAAATGTGTTTGGTTTCATTTTGTATGGAAGGAGCTGCGGGTATGTTTTTATCTAAGAAAAGAACATGGCATACACATGCACAGCTTTCTAAAATGAGAAACACTCATTGAATTTAATCGGAGTTTTGTCTGGGCCGGAAATTCAGAATTAAGCTCCATGGGTGATGATTTTGGATTCTCTGGACGGAACTGGAGGGCCTACTTGCCAAACTTTCTGACTCTCAGTGCAACGCTAAGCAGGAGAGACCCTCGCCTGTGTCGCACTACCGTCCTGTGTGTAACTGCAGGCCGATCTGCGAGCGCAGCGCCTTCGCGCGTCCCACCCCATCAGTTCAGGCAGAGTCAGCCCCCCACCCCGCTGTCGACCGCTCTGGTTCAGTGCTGTGTGCGTGCCTGTCCGTGTGCAGTTGTACTTAATTTCTCGAGGATCTATTCATTATGTGAAGGTCAGAAAGTCTGTGACAACTACATTTGTGGATAATAAAAATCATTTCTCTGTTTGAATATAGTATGTACTGGGTCATGCTTTAAAAATGTTGCCCATACTCTGAGAATACATAGGAAAGATGGAAGCTCTCTCAAAATGTGACCTTTTGCTCTCTTCCATAATTGAGTCTCCTTGGGTCTAAATGGAAATTAAATCAAATTTTGTTCCATACACTTTCAGTGGTCGTACATAAAATAAAAAAATCTAACTGAAAATCAAGAATTGTTCAGAATACTCTCCACCCAATTGAAGTTGTACCCACAAAATAACCCAACTGAACAAAAGATTTTCCCCACACAATTTACCTTTGGAAACATTTTTGTAAAAATGTGTCTCGATAAAAATACATCTAGTCCTCTATTTTAAGTTTATCTTAATAATTTAGAGTTCTATTTAAAAGAAGAAAAAGGCAAACTTCTTACTATTTACCAGCTTAAAACAATAAACTGAACATTTTTCTTCAATCCTTCTGCTTATTTTAAATGTACTAAGAGAATTACTAATTTTAAAAGATGAAAAACTGTAATCTTCAATGCCCTATAAATTCTCTTATTCTAATATATCTGGGTATTCATAGTATGAAAACCAGTTGAAAGAGAAAAAAATCAGTACAAAAAATTAATAAAACCATGTGTTTAGCATCCTGCCAACAAAGCTATTGACTGAGCTATCAATTCTTTCTTATAGTTTGTGAAGTTGTGATTAATTTGAATAAGGTTATTAAAAAGGCAGATGATCTGTGATGCAAAACCAGTGTTCTCTGGTTGGTTCATTCATTTTTAAGAGGATGAGGTTTGGAGGGGATGCAGCAGTGAGTAATTGCTGGGGTCGGGGCCCCGAGCCGGAAGGAGGAGATAATGAAATTATTTACAGCTCTAGTCTTCATGTACCAGAATAACTGTCTCCCCTTTATTTTGAGCCATAATAAAACTTGGGAAACCTTTTATTCTGCTTTCACTCAATTATCTTTTTCAAAAGTGGACTCAAATATAAAGTCAGAAAAGTTCATATTGGTCTCAGTTATACTGAGAGTTAAGCTGATCTGCTTTTTGTATCAGATGTATATTAAAAAGGCATGTGTCATGAGAGATGGTATGATTTTAATTATAGTTTAAAACTTCAGACAAGGCACATGAAAATAGAATATTAACTGAATGAGAAAAACTGTACTTTGCTTAATCCAAAAGTGTTTCTTTTAAAAAGTAAGGCAATAAAAAAATTACAGAAACTATTTTAGTACAAGACGGTGCTACTAAAACAACTTTTAAAAAGGAATGTGTATACAGGACACAAGGACAAAGCCAAAGGGGGCTAGGATTGAGGACAGGAGGTGGGGGCTTGTGGGGCAGGGGAGAGTTCAGAGGGGGGGATGGAGACAACTGTACTTGAACAACAATAAAAATATTTCTCATGAGAGATATAATTAATTTATTTTGTTACATTATAGATGATATCACCATTTAAGTCAAAATAACTTTTATAAAGATGGCAGGGAACAGGAAACAAAACAAGTAAGATAAAACTTGATCTTAAATATTTAAAGATCTTTCTCCCGCAAAAAAACACATAACTTTTTTCTCCTCAGTATCTTTCCATCCTCAATACGTTTCCATTTGTAATACTAGCAAAAGAAAGAAAACACATACATTCATGTCCTCTGTAACACAGGTGGCAAACACAAGGCCCGTGGGCCGAATCTGGGCCCCCACCTTGTTTTATCTGGCCTGGCACCTTGTTTCTACCCGATGGCAGTGCCAAGCTCCTTGCCCCTAGTTAAGGAGTAGTTACATTGATACAGTCCTGAAATCACATTCAGCTGCCCTTTGAAAGCTACTGCGGTGCTGATGTGGCCCCCGGTGAAAATGAGTTTGACACCCCTGCATAATCAAACCTAGTTTTACTGTCACAAGAATGTTGAAACAGTATTTTACAAACAACATCAGTCTTATAAATGATGTCTTCAAATATACCATTTTATATTTTGCATTTGCCTTACCTATGAAATGAGTATAAAAAGTTCCCTTTTAAGAAAATTCTCAAAATTTATCCAAGGATTTCCATTCATTTTTCAAATACTGAAAATTGTCGGGAAGAATACAGGTTCTTTGTCCATTCCTATCTGTTGTCTCTTAAAGTGAAACCCATGAACTACACCATAATTTATCTTAAACCTCATATGGGACTGTCTCAGGTCAGGCCTGGGACTATGCATACAACCATTCCTCCCCGGCTTCCGACACTCAGGGGCGACGGCTGTTCCCCAGAAAGGCAGCTCCAGGAGCACAGGGCTTCATTAACCTGTTTGCCCTCTGCACCTGGCCCAGCACCTGGCACAGAGCTGCCGCAGTTGAAATGCATAATTGAACCACTGCTCTGAAGTCTGAAACCCGCAGCAGAACTTTTCAGCTCCCTCACTGCTCAGGGCAAATCCCCTCTTCCTTAAATTCCTGCAGCTCACACCGTGCACCCAGTTCTTGGAACGAGTGTGGAGCCAGCTCCTCTCTTTGCATCTTGCTGAACTAAACTGCCGTTCCAACTAGATGATAAATACTGAAGGAGAAGTTTTGGATTGGGTAGTTTTTTTTCTCCCTTTTGCTCATTCACCATTCACCATACATTTATTGAGCCCTTAGCCCATGCCAAATACCATGTCTACAACTGGATTAGAACAAAGAACGAACAGGAAATGTTCCCAGACCTCTGGGAACCCCGTGACCCCTGCAATGGTTCTCATTAGGGATGACCCACTACTTAGGTGGCGATTTGGACATTTTGATGAGTGTTTTTGTGTACTAGCACAGGGGTGTCAGAGCATTTACACACTGCATACATATTTTATTATACACTTTCCTTTTATATTTCCTATGTATTATAATTATAACATTAAAGAGTTTTCTAAATGGTATGCATAAGTAGGCAAGTATTATCTATGAATTTCATTTGATTACTAAATTAAGCATCATAAAATATGTATTATCAAAAAGAGACATTGGATCTCATATGGTTAAAAATCACTGACTTGGTGAATATTTTAACATCAAATTGTAGTTTCCTTTAGCATAAGCAGAGTGATATCTATAAGCATTTGCTTAATATCTTTAGTCAATAAATGTTTTCAGTAGTTTTCAGACACATACATTAGGGGGCTGCATTTAAATACTATGTCTACATGACATTAGATGACCAAAAGATCTAGAGTCACACCAACTATATTAAGCTGGCCATGGTTAGCACCCACTCTATCACCCTGAGAACATTATGACCAACTAGTTGGTTATCATTTTCTAAGTGACTTTTGGAAAAAAAATCAGACTTCCCGTATAAAGTAGCTAAATTTTCTAGACTTAGTCCCATTGAAAAGGAAGCAAGTACAAAATAAATTGTTTAAGTAGGTAAGAGCCCTGGCTGGGTAGCTCAGTTGGTTAGAGCGCTGTTCCAATGCCCCAAGGCTGTGAGTCTGATCTCCAGCCAGGGCACATACAAGAGTCAACCAAGAAATAGAAATCATAAATAAGTGAAACAACGAATCTCTCTCTCTCTCTCTCTCTCTCTCTCTCTCTCTCCCCCCCGCCCTCCCTCCCTCTCTCTAAAACCAATTTTTAAAAAGTAGGTGAAATTTATCCTAAAAGTAAGCACATTTTTAATCTTTTCTTATACTTGAAGAAAAAAGTAGAAAAAAATGAAAATTATTCAGATGCTATTAAAAAAACAATAACAATTTTAGACATTAGAGATGTGAACAACCAAGTTCTAGAATCTTTAAGTGAATGATCATCATTGTGCAAAATCTTCAGACAATCATCCTGTTCTGACTTAACACTGGCGATAAAATGTGCCAACAGTTTTTGTGTTTGCAAATTTGGGTGCAGCAGGAGAAATCGATCTTTAACATCAAGAGATACTCTATCAGCAAAGGAAGAGGCAAATATGCCACCAAATGATAACGAAGGGTTGACCCAACATAGCCAACAAGCTTTTTATCACCATGCTGGGTGAAGACTGTGTAAGAATGTCCCTGCTCACCCAAGCCAGCCCTGCTCATCAAACCTGCCTCTCCCTTTTCATGAGTAGGAACCACCAGGATGCCTGTAATTTGGCTTGCCAGAATGGTTACAGATTTATAATGGAGAGGTTAAATAAACACAAATAATTTTAAATGCATTAAGTAGGAAATGCCTCCTTGGACTCAACTATGTTGTAAATTTTATAGAAAATATTTGTAAATCTTTTTTTTTCCTTTTCTGCAAGAAAAGTGACATCCACATCACTTACTTCAGCAGTATGAATGGTTGTACAAAACTGGAAATTTTTTAAAAAATAGTAAATAGACTAAACTAAGAGATCTTAAATGTCAAAGAAATTATGTAAAATGTGGGGGTTTTTTTCCTTAAAACTGTTGTTTTAAGAGTTGTGATTTCCTGGGCCACAACTAATTTAAAATAATCATCCTTTTCCATGTAACCAAGAAAAAGGTGAAACAATGGATATAACATATTAAAACACAGGCCTAGCATAGTGTGACACTTTGGGCCGTAAACATGTCTAAATGTGAATACAGAATTAGTCCCTTAAACAGAAAGATGCAGAACCAAGACAAACGCCTATATTTTCTATAGCACTGTCTCAGCCCTGCCATACAAAAAATGCACAGGATTCTGCAGTATCGGATTGATTTTTCAATTATTCCAGCACTGCCTCTGATGGCTTTGCTTTGTCCTGAGCCCCTATATAAAACAGCTGCAAACAGAAGGAATAGAGACACTTCTGAGCAATTTAATCCTTGTCAAAATGGAGCAGAGAACTAGAAAATTCAGGGACTCTGTAAACCACAGTGAGTCCCATTTCAGCTCAGTCCACCATTCTGTCTGCTTCAGCCCAGGATTTGCAGTCCCTTTTTTTTCTTCCCTGGGAGAATAATGGGAGTGAGAGGGTTTATGTATTTCCATGGAAGTTTCCCAAAAAGAGAAAACACAACAAAGGAAAAGGAAAGGTCATTGTCATCATCAGCCACATTTCACTCCCTGCTTTCATCGCTCTGACCCCAGAAGCAGGGTCCCACTGCTTTCACCAGGATCCAAAGACCGAAGACAGCCCATCGGGAAAGAGTGTGTTCGTAGGTCTTTGTATCCACAACTACCCCGGAACCCTGGTGAAGGGTCCAAGGGGCCCTTGCATAACAGTGGGCGTAGGAGGCCCTGGCCCCCGGGGCCCTAAACTGTGTGTGTTCAGATGAGCTACTTCACAAAGAAGTCTTTATTTCTCAAAATGCAGTATTCCTGTGGGTTTAAAGGAAAACTGTAAAAACACAACCCCCTTTTCCAGGGTTGAGCACAAGTAGAGTTCTGTCAGCTGAGAACAGACACCGAAGCTTCACGCCCTGCATCCTCTGTGTCTTCGATTTCTCGTTCTGCTTTCTTCTTCCGAGTCCACACAGAACCTCTCGTGGTTCTGAACTCTGGCTTTTCTATACACATCAGCTTAAATACCTTCCGAGGGAAGCATCCTAACTCGCCCCACTGAAATGGCTCCCCATTATAAACCCTGCATGACCTCTTTTGGAACACCAGGTACACCTGTATCTATTCAAAGTTTATCTTTTCTGATAGGCTGCAAATTTCTTGAGAACAGGGACCACGTCCATGTGAATCGCCTCTATATTGCCAATGCCTATTCCTTGCAAGAAATAGGTGTTTAATGAAATATCCATCGAAAGAGTGAATAATATTTTAGTACCAGATGATGACAAACATTTTTTTTTGCCTTGGGACTCTGTAGTGTGTTCTCAACAATGAGCCAGAGCACCATGGATGGCATGGATTAGCTGTAACCTTGCTCTAAAGCCAAAGTTCTTAATCTCAACCTCGACCAGCTTTTCCAGTTTCATCTCTCTCCAGATTTCTCTTGCTGTCTACTGTCTAACACACTATTCCATTGGTCACTGCCTCTGCCATGGATTCCTTTCCCACTACAGGTGTTTTAAGGATCAGTGTCCTTCAACTGAAGTGTTCTCCATACCCGAGTCTGTGTCCATCCTCCACAGCTGCGTTTGGCATTTATCTCTATAATCTTTCATTTCCCACCAGATTGTGCACTCTGTGGAACTGGGACAGTATTTCCTTGTGCTCACTGTGTCCCAATGCCTAGCACACTATAGGGGCCTGATAAAATTTGTCACGTGATTGAATGAATGAACAAACGAACATATTTTTCTGTGGCTACAATTATTCAGTTCATACTACCATCTCATTGCTAGTTACCACAATATTGTATTGAAACTGTAAATTCTTTCATTGATTGTTAAGAAGAAAGCCAAACATGTGCCACCTATTTCATCACTGTGCCCCTTGACCAAGAATATTCCACAGCTACACATCAAAGTTAGCAATTCCTAGGTATCTCCAAGAGTGTGCCTAGCCTGTGGGACAGGTTTGCCTGTCCGTCTGTGGTGTTGGCATTATTTCCTTGAATTGTGGTCTGTCATACTCAGTGGCCCATGCTCTTTGTTCTCAACTAAATGACTACTCTTTTAGAAATGGATGCCGAGGACTAGATCAGGGTAAATTTGTTTAAGTTCTACATCGGGCCAATGCATTCAAAACCATCCCAGTAACTCATTTCATGGGGGGCCTACTCTCCTGCTCCCCCGAGCACAGCCTCTCTGTTACCCACTGCAGGGTGGATGATTAGAATTGGTATTTTGATTTCTTGCTTCAAAATGGGAAGGCCTGACATCACCTTTCAACAGAAATATCTAAAATTGATTTCTTAAAATGGAATGAAAGTGACTTTATGGATTATACAATGGGAGGCTAGACACTGAAGTGGACTCAAAACAAATAGATACAAATTTACTTTGCTTACTCTCTGGAGCCCTCCGAGCAGGAGCCACTTGACTGTGTGAGGCTTATTTACTAGTGCCCTGCCATGTTTTGCTATTTTAAACCGCAGGTCATCATAAAGTAAGTGTGATCAGTTAGTCAGTCCAACGGCCTTTCTGCTGACCTGGGACCAGTTGTGACCGACTATGTGGGAAGCTGACTTTGGTCACCAAAGCTGAACTATTCAAAACTGCTGGCATGCCAGACGCAGGTTTACCAGTGTCGGAGGCACACTACGCACCCTGGCTCCCAAACAGATGGGGTTCAGAGTTGTTAGCTCCCTAGATTGCAATTTAAACCCTGGAACAAAAGCATTCCTCTGGCTAGTATGGGTGCAGTGTTTGCAAGCTTCAGGTTGTTTAAGCTGAGTTGCCCCACAAGAAACTGGCACCATTTCACTGTCTTTCTGCTCTTTCTGCTCTTGTGGTATTCATTTTGTTTGAGGCATTTGCCTAATTTAGGAGATACAGAGATTCAATTGGGATTAGCCCTCCTAGGTTTGGGGAATGGGTAGTTTCTGTGCGAACCACAGCCCACTGCATAGATGGAAACACAAAAAAGTACAAATAAAAATTGAACATCTAGAATAATGGAACCGGCATCTAGCAAAGAACACCGATGTCTTCAGATAATGGGCTCTTATTCTTTGAGTTATTACACTTTGTCCCCTTTCTCTGGTGAGATTTATAAACAAATGTCTTGAACAACAGCAAAACAAAACAAAAACCCTGGTTTTTGATTGACATTCAAAAGGTATACAGGCAGCTCTCTGCCTTGATTGTTCACAAATAGCTTGTGGCCCTGGGAAAAAGTCCTCAAAGTGCGAACACACATCTTCAGCTGGCGAAGAGTAAGCCAGGAGTCTCCAAGCTTCATGGGCAGAAGTGGGAGCAAGGCCTGGAGGAAGAGCCCATGTGCCCTTCCCAATAGGTCTGCACCTGTTACCTTCCTCCCTCCTAAATTCCAGCAGAGCTGGGGCCTGCTGAAAATCTGGAGTCTTGTGGGCAGTGGGACCAGGGTAGATGTTGAGTTTTGTGACAAGGACATTCAAGGTTGAAGTGGAGCATATTGATACTCAAAAATAGGTCAATGAGGGCCATTCCTGAGACATGAATAAAAACAATTTTGTCTTGAATTGTTCTTTTCATCCTTTCAATGAGCCTTTATATTTGGAAAGCAAAGTGTGGACAGATAGACTTTTTAAGCAAGTTATGAGAAATGAACCCATTTTCTGGAACTGATCTATTTCGGAACAATCCACTTGGCTTCACTGGATTTGTACTAGTATAAGAATTCAAGTTAATTAATCTAAGTTTTTAAAAACATCTTCATGATGTGAGTCAATATAAATATGCTAACCAATTGTGCGCCTTTAAATTTAAAGCATGCATATTATTATTGATATACAGTATTAATAGTAAAGGTCCAAAATACTAAAACATGGTTTTTCTTTGCAAAATTATTTTATTATTATCACATTAGTGATAATAATAAAATAATCTCAGAATAATCTCATTTTTTTAATTTGTAAAACAAATTGAAGAAATTTGTGACTTTTTTCAAAAAATCTTTGCCTCAAAATATATAGTTGCTACTGATATGAATTCAGGAAGCATGGAGTTAAAGAAGTTGGCTTTTTTTTCCCCTTAAATCTGAACAATTGGAATCAGCAGTTTGCATTATTTTAAAAATGAATGCTTAGAATCAGCAATTTTCTTGTTTGTTGTTTTTTTTTTTTGTAAAGATCTTGAGGGTTTTTTTTATTTAAAGTGGAAAACTACATTAAGTGCAAAGCAGTCAACAACGAAGCAGCCATAAAGCCTAAGTGTTCCTAGAGTTATAAAATATGTCCATTGTGCCAATTCCACCGCCAACAATGAAGTTTTAAGCATTAATATGCCTTCATTGCAGTTTTAATGCCTTAATATTGACTCTATAGCTCTTTTGGGTAATTCTGCTTTCTCTGGTACTTGAAAGGTGATGATGTCAGCGTTCTTCGCACTGATTCATATGCAGGTTGATGAAGCTGAGTTATTTATTGAGTTCCATTATATTTTCTATAAACATTAGTTCTCAATAAACAGAGACATTTAGCCGAGGGTTTATTTATTAAATAGGTACTGTACAGATGGTTTTGCCACACATGATGTGCTGCAGAGGATATTACTCAGGAATAATCAGCTGTGTTATAGCTTGGCTAAATTAATAAGATGATAATGATGAAATTGATGCTTTTGAGCTAGGCTTGGTAAATGGTTTTTGCATAAACAAACTGATAAATTTGAGAAGCAATTACTTGCTTGTCAAAGATAAAAACACAACAGGGCCCATTTATAGTTAGGTCCTATTTATTTTTAAAGATTGTACCAGATTTTATGTTTAATATGCTGCAATTAAAAAATAATAGTTAAATGAAGAAGAATAAAAAAACTAACTTTCTGAGTTCTCCTTCAAATCTGAAGGAGCAGCATTGCTTGATTAGATACCAAGCAAACTTTTTTTGCTGCCTCTGAAGGGAAAATACATCTGACAAACTACAGGGTAACACTCTACATAAATTTTTTAATCATATAGGCATGTTCCAGAAACAGTTGATTGACAGCTCCCTCTCCTCCATTGCACCCTTCCCCAGACACACAAATACACACTCACTAGGACCCCTGCAAGAACTTTTTTCATGTGGTTCCCAAACAGCAAAGGAGATGTTTAACCTAGGTTAAATGCTTTATAAATGGTACCGAATTCATCCTTTCTCTTCAACCAAAGGTTGTTCCATTTGTACTTGGAGCCTGAACATGAAAAACATATGCCTATTGATAGAATTTACTGATACAATTTCATTACACAATGCTGGCTTTTGCACTATAAAAGTCAGAACTGACTTCCAAGGTCAGGGAAACATCTGTTTGTGTGTGCGTGCGTGTGTGTGTGTGTGTGTGTGTGTGTGTGTGTGTGTTTAACTATATAAGAAGAAGAAGAAGAATCTATAGTCTCTATATATCCTGCTGTATCTTATCAAAAGCTATATCATACCAAATCACAGTTTTCATGTTCCTTCTCCTTAAAGAGCTTGTGATTACCAAAGGTAAGTTACAGGACATTTTTACCATTTGGGAATATTTACTAAGATCTACATGAACTTTTTGTCATACAGAAAGAGAATCCCCTGCAAAAAGGTAAATATCTTAATTCTAAATATTGGGATTTAAAACTTTTGTAATTGTAATACATTTATCTTTTAATTAAAAAAAAAAACAGAGGCAGAGATCACCACTGTTCAAAAGTCCAGCATGAAGTTACCAACTGCAAGATGAAATCAGAGATCTTCTTCCTTAAAATAGTCGCCTTCTCTGTCTTTTGAAAAGAAGACTTTGAGGTCTTTCATTTAAAAATATGTTAGCTGAAAATAAATGATGCTGTGATGATTAAATGCAAGCTACAGTGTCAGGATGGGTATTTTGCATTTTATTGTTTGTGTGAAATAAATGAGTTACAGCAAAATGCTGTGTGTGTGCACAGTGTAGAAATTCCATCCCTCTGTGCGGCCCAACGAAACAGGATATTTGTCTCCTCAGTAATTGCCAATAAGAACAAAAATGTAGTGATCACAAATAAATAAGAAGAGGCAGAATTCATATCACAGAAATTCATAATACATTTGTCTGATAGCAGAATGCCTAATGATTTGTTATAAAACTTAAGTTGTGATTTTCTCCTCCTGGCTAATTGGAAACAACTGCTCCCCAGGACTAATTACAACTCCATCAAAAAGAAAGGCGAGCATAAATATGTCTTAGGGGAACATGAAAACTTTGAAGGTGAGGCCTCATAAAATGAATTAAGAGATGAAATTTGAAACTATTCTGCGAGCTTTGCTTTCTAGAGAGTGTTGCAACCAGCATCAAGGAAATAAGCCCAGTGAGTTTTTTAGTGATGCTACCAAGAGGCATGAAAGCATAACATACTGAGATGCCTGAGATAATGAATCCCACATTGATCAGCTTACAAATTGATTATTGTTAATAGAAATTCTATGTTGGGTCTGCAATATCATATGCTTTACTGAAAATAATTTTTGGTAAGTGCTTCACAGAAACTTCTGCTTGAAGCTGCTGCTTGAAACCACTCTGAATCATCTCACGCAGCACTAATGTGCATGGGAACTCTGCGCCAAGTTATAATCTTGGTGGAAATCATGCCTTCCCAGTACCACTCAGCTCGTGATTCAAGATATTCTAAATTACCTTTAAAATTAAAGAATGAAGGAGGGCAGTAGTGCATCTGTGTTTCTTGTTCTGCTAGTAAAGATTATAATGTCTGAACTGATTTGCGCTGGTTTTGAATATATGAGGTCCAATATCACAAAGCTGAGCATCTGGGTGTCCCTTTGCCTTTGATAAATACCGTGTGGTGAGATTCCTATAAGACAAAGCAGATTCCTGACAAGTCATACAAGAGTGGTTTGGTCCTAATACTAAAAGATTTGTAAAGATTTGCTGTTTATTTACTTGAGAGTCTAATGATAGATAGTCTAAAGTCAAACGTAATTTTGAACCAAGGAAATACATCTTTGCACATTACCACATGAAATTGTCATATTTATGAAGTTGTTTCTAATCAGAATTCAGGTGACACTGACCTTTTCTTCTCGTTAAAAAAAAAAGGTCTAGGCAATGATGCCAGTCAAAACCCATATACAGAGAAATAGAAAGCATTCTGCTAGTCAAAATCTTAAATAATTTTAGAATTTTAAAATTTGATTCAGTCTATGTATTTTAACACATATTTTGTCAACATATTCACTATTTGCTACATGTAATAGTCCTATTTTAAACATTAGTAATGAATTCAAATAAGTAATAAAAATAAGAATCAAATTAAGCTCTCTTTTACACATATTTGACAGCTATTTTTAGGTTTATCATTTCAAACAGAAATTTTTTAAATTTTTTGACAAATTATATTTTGAAAAAAAGCAAAATACTTGGAAACATGGACTGTTATATAAAACAGTTCTCATATATATTTACAGCACAAAAATATAGTCATGGGTTTTCATATTAATTAAATTTCTCCCTTTGTTTTAAATAATTTCATTGATTCAAATAATCAAAATCATATTCGTTAAATTATAAATTTACAAAAAATGAAGAACATTAAATTTAGCAGTGGTAAAACTATGAACTCTATTGGAAAACACAGAAATTCCCCTTATAAACATATATTGAAGCAGGCTCATCTGTTAGAAAGCTAAATTATGCCGATTACAAAGCAATTGTGTAAAATGGCTTGTATGGATTGGAACACTAAGCAACCATTCGAAATGCGAGTGGGAGAGTTTCAAAGGCACGAAATAAAACAGAATTACAAATTCCTGCCACTTTGTCTCTTAAAAACTGTCTTTCATATTTACTCCTCACTTCACTGCTACTTGTCAATATACAAGGCCTGTCCAGAAGGTATCCAGCCATGTAATATGAAAAATAGAGACATTTATTAAAGAAGATACAAGATACAAGAAACATTGTACATTGGACAATGATGCCTCAGTCCCCTTCAAAGTAGGCACCTTAGAACCTCACACAGTGCTCCCAATCACCATTAGCTGCCCTGTCATATTTTCCTGAATCTCATCGATGGTCTGAAATCTCTTCCCTTTCAAAGGTGATTTTAGTTTTGGGGAAAGCCAGAGGTCACAGAGCACCAAATCTGCACTGTAGGGGAGTTGAGTCACTTGGGCAATTTGATGTTTTGCCAAAAAACTGCATGAGACCTAACACATAAGCAGGTGTACTGTTGTGCTGAAGTTGCCAATCACCAATTGCCTATAACTGAGGCCTTCTGAATCATCAGAATAGGTTCCATGGAGGAATACTCAAGCTTAACACAAAATTTAATGCGGATTCATTGCTCTACTTGCTCAGTCATTTTGAATGTGATGGCCACACAGTACACATGCTCACTCAACAGTGTTTACCTGCTTCACTAATAGAGTGAAGTCATCATTGTTCATGCATGTGCATTCCGGTCCACTGTCCTTGGCTGCCAGGCTACATCGATGCTGCACAAACTGTTCTCATTATATTAACGATGACTGGACTTTTCCCAGACAGACCTCAAATGTCTCCAACAGGCTAAGAATGCAATCATTCATTCATTCACTCACTGTTTCTTTCTTTTATTGTATTACTTATAGAGTACCTAATATGTGCCCCACAGGGCCCCAAGTGCTGGAAATGCTAAAATGAATCAAGGTAAGGTCCCCCCATCCTCATGGAGTTCAGAACAGTGAGGAAGATGGACAGCAGAGCATAAGAGACTCATTAATTCCAGTACAAATAAGTTAAATATGCCATTGAAGAAAAAATCCATTAATGGATAGCCATTGAACCAATCAATCTTCTATGCTCTTTTTTGTACATGAAAACAGAGGTATCACAAACACCGGGAGAAAACTAGGAACACAAAGATATCTGGTAAAAGAAGAAACAGATGTTATTCCATCTCAGAACAGGTTCCCTGGGATAAGGAAGGGGAAAGTGGGAGCAAGGTCCAGTTCTAAAACACACAGGGATGTGACATTCAAAAGCAAAATAAGAGACTGATGGCTTCAAATAATTTAAATTCATTTTAATATTGGAAATGTCTAGTTCTTTTGAATATGTTTTTCTTGTAGTGGTGGGTATAATTCCGTGCTTATTTTTCCCAAAGACCTTTTTATGTTAGACAGAGGAATTTTCCATCATCTGTTGTTGGAAAGAAAACTCTTGAAGGCGGGACAACTATAATTTCTCCCCTCCCCAATCCCTCAGCTTCTCTGCTGAGACTCCCAACAATTGTGCCAATTAGTGACGATTGTCCGGGTGTTCCAAGATGTAGACACCTGTGTTCTAATAACTAGGCTGAGACCACCAACTAATTTCTCACAGATAATCAATCACACAGACATCAGCTAGAAATGTCCTATGTTTACTATACCACCTGGGCTGGAGCCCAGGCCTTCGCCCACAGAACTGCTTCAGCGTTCTTGATGACAAAGAGCAAGTTCGCATGCGTGTGCTTACTCCCCTCTGATAAATGGCCCAATGGCAATAAGTGTCACTAAACAACTAGGGCTCTCTCTGAAATGTATACTCTTTACGGGGAAAGAAGAAACATCTCTCTGCCTTTTGGGTTCTTTCGCCTGGTCTAATAATGAAATTGAAATGAGAGAGATTCACAAGAGAAAATAACCAAATTTGATTTTATATGTAAGGGAACTCCACAGGCATACAGAGGCAGAAAGGGAAAATGAGGTGCATATAGCAGTCTGAGCTAAGGGTGAGGTGAGGTACTTGGGGTTTCAGAGGGTAAGAAAGCCATTCACAGGATGATAAGAACAGCAGAGACATTCAATGATCGGTAGCTTTTCCTGCCCTATAGAGAGGTCATTAAAATGTTATTTCTGATGATAATTTTTACTAGGGGCAAGGCCTCTAGTTTAAATTCTTTGAGGAAGAGTTAAAAGTTGCTCATGAATCATCAGGGTCTCTGTTGCCTTCAGCTCCAAGTAATTCACGCACCAAAGTGGCACGTCTTGAGAGGCCTGTTCGGAACGCCTGTACCTCCATATTTGAACTCCCTGCAGTCAGACTGTCCTAAGCAGGTACTTTAATACCCACTGAAGTAGAATTCAAATTAAGATTCATACACAATTTTTTAAATATGGAAAATATATTTACATATTCATGCCCTGCCACAAGATGAGGAGGTAAAGAAGGCCTACTGTACATTAGATTCCAAGGAGCAAAATAAACAGTATCAACATCAGGGAGGCATGAATTACATGTAAAGTCTTTTATAACCAACTGCATATCATAGTTTTCTAAAGTAATCTTTAAAGTAATTATAACCAACTGCGTATCATAGTTTTCTAAAATATCTTTAAAGTAACTTTAGAGTACTTAAGTAGAAGTAGACTTTCCAATTCCCATATGTAT
Source organism: Tonatia bakeri (assembly GCA_004024845.1). NCBI lineage: Eukaryota > Metazoa > Chordata > Mammalia > Chiroptera > Phyllostomidae > Tonatia > Tonatia bakeri. Next base: position 13,259 of record PVIA01011004.1, on the reverse strand, counting down.
TTCAGACTTTAAAGAAGGGTTGTGTTTCTCTTTGAAATGTTAATCCAAATTATCAGACACAAAACAAAAAATGATTCAGAGCAATTGATGGTATTCAGAGAAAGTAAGAGATAAAGGTATAAAGACTTACAGTTGACAACTTAATATTTTTTATTAGTTTCAGGTATAGTGGTTAGACAATCATAATTTACAAAATAATCCTCTCAATTATCCAGGTTCCCACCTGGCACCGTGCATGGCTGTTATATTATTGACAGTATTCCCTGTGTCATACTTCACATCCCTGTGACTATTTTGTGACTACCAATTAGTATTTCTTAATCCCTTCACCTTTTTCACCCAGTCCCTGAAGTCCCCTTCCCTTTGGCAACCCTCGGTTGGTTCTCTGTATCTATGAGTCTGTTTATGTTTTGCTTATTTTGTTCTTTAGTTCCACGTATTAGTGAAATCATAAGGTGTTTTTCTTCCTCTGTCTGACTTATTTCACTTAGCATAATACCCACTAGGTCCATCCATGCTGTCACAAGACATGGAAACAATCTAAGTGCCCATCGATAGGTGAGAAGATAAAAAAGTTGTGGTACATATATCCAGTAGAATATTACTAGGCCATAAAAAGGTATAAATTATTTTTAGCTCCAGTGATAAGTATAGGGTTAAAGAAGCAAGTTAGCAACAGTCCTCAGAAGGCTAAAGGATTAGTTGGGTTGGGAATGTTCCAGAGAAACCAATCTGAGAGCATAAAATATACATGATGGAGAAAGACTGGAGGCAGGAAGGGCAGTTAGAAGATGACAGTTGCCCATGCCATGGGGATCTTAGAGAGCTTGTTGGTTGAAAAGGAGATTTAGGAGAGCGATTGATGATTCAGAAATAATAGGCTTTGTTAACTGATTGGCAGAGGAGGCAAAAAGGGAAAAAAGATTAAGTTGACTCCACGATGTGCCTGGATGCCTAAAAGATGATACCCTAGTAAGACAAAAAAAATAGTTTTTAAAGACACAGGGAGCTCAGACGAAAGAGAAAAACAGCTCAGTGGGAAGAACAGTCATTTCAAAGTGCTGGAAGGACAGGCAAGTGCAGCTGTGCTTCTGTCTACTCTGAGTGTCCTCTGAGAAGACGCAGTAACGAAATACGGCAGGCAGAGTAAAATGTGAGAGGCTCCAGAGGTAGGGGAGAGAAAGACAGAGATCCTTAGAAATACAGCCCAGCCCCCCGCCCTTGGAAGCACATTGTCCAAACACAGAGATACAGGCGCCCTCCTAACAAACCCCCCAAAAGAGAGAAAGTAAAAGTTCACATGAGCGATACATTAATAATGCAACCATATGTAAATATATATCCATTTATTCTTCACAATATAAGATCTCTAACTAATTTTACTGTCCCAGAATTTTTGGAATTTTGAGTCCTGGAAGCTAAAAGCTCTCAGGTATCACTGTAGAGCTGCGGCTTTCAAATGGGGACAGTTCTGCCTTCCCCAGGGAACATTTGGCAGTTATCTAGCGACATCATACAGAAGGGATCTCCGCTAATGTTTGTGCACCTCTCGTTATATCTTAGAGCTGTGGGTTGATACCTGCCTCTACTACCCAGCAGTTTGCAAACACGTTAAGAAGACATTAGTGATGGTACAGACAAGAAAAGACTAGAAACAGGTGACCGAGGGAACTTCTATTAGTAATGGAAGCAAATGCGGACATGTTATTGGCAGGATTTTCTCTCACACACAAAGTTTCTGTAATCATCTGACAAATAAACCCATGTAAGTGGATTCTGGTTGCATTTCAAGTGTTAAGCCAGCAAGCTTCTGCAGATGATCTTTTATTCATTCTAAAGAACCAAATACCATGTTCTCTGTTGGGTTTTTTCCCCGTTTTTGGCTCTTCTTCTCAGTGTTCAAGACATCCGGTGACTCACCATTGAAATAAATGTTTTGTATTTGTTTAACATTCAATCTGCAACTTTCTTCCAAGTGTTAAATCTGTGGGCTCTGAGACTACCTGGATTTGACATCCACTACCATCACTTAATAAGAGAGAGAAGACGGACAAGTGATTTAAGCTTTCTGGCCTCCACTTCCTCATCTTTCCCGTGGTGATGATAGTTGTGCCTAATTTATAGATGTTTGGAGAAAATAAAATGAGTGTCTACACACATGCCAACATACTGTTTGCATCAAGGAATACATGTTTAGCACCATGTCAGGCACCTAGCGAATGCTTAATAAATGTCAGCTATATTTGCAAGGATAGTGTGTGTGTGTGTGTGTGTGTGTGTGTGTGTGTGTGTAAAAATATAAATCCTGGTTATTTAATACATTTAGTAAAAAATATATGTCACAAATCAGACCACCGAATGGGCCACTATGTCTCTTCTGGGAACTGGAGCAACACAAACATGATGTGTGGAATGGTAACTGTTCCTTGACTAGTACTACATGCCAAGCACTGTGGGAAAGCTTTTACTGCTTTGTCCCATTTGCACTTTAAAGCAATCCAACCACATTTTCCTGTTTCAGATGAGAAAACATAACCAAGTGTGAGAGAGACAAAGAGACTTTCCCAAGATCACTTGGTGTCTGACCCTAACGCATGGAGTACGTAAAGCCACTGTGTTTCCTTCCCGCCCTGAAGTGTGCCCAGCTCTGCAGAGTTTGCATCAGGTTGCCAGGCCATGCACGCAGAGGACATGGAGCACATACCCCACAGCAGAAGCTGAAAGACCTCATTCTTCTGACCCTTCCGACTCTTCCCTCCATCCAATTGCCTGAGAATTGGGCCTTTGACAGAGGCCACTTATTTGTGGTAGCACGTGTACCCCACAAAGTTGGATTCTAACTTAAAAATTTCATTATGTGTCCTTTTGCCATTATTATATTCTTTTTTATCCTCACCTGAGGACATGCTTATTGATTTTTAGTGAGGCAGGGAAAGAAGAGACAGAGAGAAAGAGACATCCCTGTGAGAGAGAAACGTCAATCAGTTGCCTTTCATACACGCCCCAACCGGGGGGTGGGGGTGGCTGAACCCACAACCGAGGCATGTACCCTGACTGTAAATCTAACCCAACCAACTGAGCCATGCTGGCCAGGGTCCATTATTATATCTTAGTGACTATGTCATTTGAATAAATATGATTCAAAACAAATACAGGTAAAAATCATTATAGAAAAATCAAAAAAAGTTTAAGTTCAGCAGATTTATGCTATCCACACATGAGAAAATCAAGGCATTTTCTTGGTGGCTCACTGCTTCCTAAAAGCTTCTCATGTCACATGTGTTGCTCTGAGAAACTACTACAACACACAGGCATGAACTGCAGGCTTTTCAGTCTACGGAAAATACCAGTTCAAAGGAACGAGACCTGGGCTTTCCATCACCTAGGAAGCTTTGTAGATGCTGAACAATACTACTGATAGAAATAACAATGCTTTAATAAATAATTTTTATTACCTTTCTTCTGATTAAGAACACACGTGTGTTTGTGTGTGTGGTATGTGTTTGCTTTTTATACAGCCTCTAAAATTGGAGAGTATCCAATCCAGGAAGCTCTAATGTCAATCTTTATTTTATAAGCGCCCAAATGTATATCATAAGATATTGTCGTTCATCATGACACTTCACATATACTGCATTATTTTAATAGAAAAATCTAAAGTTTCATTATGTTAATGTTGAGCAATGAAAATAAAACATCATAAAAAAATAAGCACTTTTTGGTGATTGGCTATAGCAATTTTCTTTCAGCTTCGAGCACAATAAAAGCACACTGAATGGAAATAGAACAAATGCGAGGAATCCAACAACACCAAAATGTTTTACTGGATCCCTGGAAATCTAGTGTTCCTAAGTGTCAGCCAAATAAAATACGGCATACACAATAAGCTATGCAACAATTTAATTGTTCCAGAGAAGAATTTATGGAGTGGGTCTTCCCACACACGAAAGCTGAAAGCAGTCTATCCAAATAGCATTTTTTCTATGAAATGATAAAGTGGCTTGTTTGAAATTTAATAACTGATCAAATTCAAAATAGAAGAATATTTTAGATCAGATGCAACACAGAAGCTCATCAATAACTGTGTTATTTTCTCTTTTGTAGGCAACACAAGTACAGAATTCATATACTAACAAGAGGGCCTTACTCATATGATCATTATACACACAAAGAAAAAAATAGCCACATATACAATGCTATTGTAAATAAGCATAGTTTTTGTATCCAGACACATATTTATTGGACATCTAACCAAAAATATAGTTTGGTATAAGAGGGAAGTGTAGATTTCACTTAATATAAAATATCTTAATCTTAAAAAGTAAACTGTTTTTTCTTATGTATCAAGACTCCCACATTTAGAACATTTTATTCATGTTTTCCTCTCTACTTTTTGCTTAAAACTCCTTTATTACAGCAATTCTCTTTAGAATGAAACAAATATATGTCATGTGCTGTACTAACCAAGGTATCTTATTTACCATATGATAAACATGGGGTAAGTGATCAATAAATAGTAGTTGAAGTGAGTCGCACTCATACTTTTATACAGAAATCCCTCTGAACAGACCATCATTCGAAGGTAGATAAACACCACCCCCTATAATATGCTAAAGTTCCAAGTCTCCATCCATTCATGTACAAACCACTCAAAAAAAGAAAACACACGCACACTAAGTATCCAGTCAACAATTTTTCTTCATTTTTTAACAGATTATTCGAGTAATAAAATTTGTAGAACATTTCCTAGGAGATGACTAAAAGTATTTTAATCTGCCTTTTCCTGAGTCAAGTGAGTATATACTATTCTTGAATATATCCTACCCTTTAATGAAAAAATACCTTGAAATACTGGTCAATTTCACTAAATTAGGTCTATTTTGTGTCAAAGAGTTTAGAAACAACTTTGTAAAGCTGATTGTCCTCTAATATTCCAGTTTCTTTACATTCCAGAATACTAACAACCCAATAAAGCAAATCTGAGAACACTGCCCAAGCTGGCTTTCTTACACCTCTTTTCACATATCTGCTTTTTGTTTGGTTTTGCCTTTGATTAATAGCTGATGAGCATTTTGCTGAAGAACTGAATGAATAAACCACCATTTTTAGTTAGGATTTCTGGGCAATAGGGGTCTGTAACATTTTCTGTATCTTTTGCAATACACTAGATTACAAGTTATCTGTGTTTTCCCAGGCTTCTCAGAGTGTCTATGCTGTTAAAACTTTAATGCTTGAGTCTTCCTCACTGGTTCTCTTAAATTCATTTTACAGAGATGGGCACTTTCCACTCCCCAAGAGAGCAAGCATTATCTAAAATATGTCACATGACCTCTTTTCAAAAGTTCATGTGAGCTGCAGAAAAATAAATGAGTAAGTGCCTGTCCACTCTGCAAGAGTCCTAGAATTTCTTCCGGCTTTTGAGACTCCTGGACAGAGATGTCCCTGCTTCTCAATGGCAGAGGCAGCCTTGTGGCCGCTGCACTGGTGCTGCCCACACCCTTGCGCACACCCTGCCTGAGTTCACGCAGGTCTCTCTTTGTTCTGTTTCTGTGCAGACAACAGTCACCAACTGTGCAGAAAAAGTGCTAGACAGGAGCTGTGTGCACACAAAGTAAAATATTGTTAAATAGCGCCTAAGGAAATAGGAGAACATTATTTTAAATTATCTCGATCATAAAATCCAAGTGAAGATTTGGCAATATAAAAAATCTCAAAACCAGTTATTTCTTTTAAATAAAAACAAAAATGAGAAACAGTAACTATTAGAAATCCCACCTGGTGCTTTTCCTGTGTTAATGATGCTTCTTAAATTGCATGTGGGTAAATGGTAATTTTGTCTCACACCATTAAAAACTAATGGAACCCTTGATGATAAGAAATGCCATAGCTAGCTTGTTGGAAAACGTTTAATTAATAAAGTAATAAAATTATTGTAAACTAGTGCAGTTTCAGGGAGAATTCAATGGGATATAAAACAGATAAAATATCCTAGAGAGTTTGTACAGAAAATAAACATTACTATATAAAATATCATATAAAGTTAAAGGGGTTTGTATCACATAGGTAAAATTAGCTATTATACAAATAAAAAAAGATTATTCTTTCAGGGAAAAAATGTTAGAGAACACAGTTTATAAAAAACTTGTTTTAACCACCAAGGAAGTATCTAAATTACAAAAAAAGGGAAGGCTATTATATTTTTATAAGCTAGAACTCAGAATTTAGGCACAGTTATATGTATAACAACTTAACCTTAAAATGATCAAACAATTGGTTAAAATGAAGACATTTTCCTGCCTTTTTAAATTTAGATTAATTCCTGCTTTTTTTTAATGGAACTTAATTTTTAAGATTGTCTCCTGACAGTGGCCAGAGGGGAGAAGGGAGGGAATTTCAGGGGAAATGGGGAAGGGTTTACAGGAACAAGTATAAAGGACACATGAACAAAAACTAGGGGTGGGGTGGAAACAGGAGGGAGGTGGGGAGGGCTGAGGTGGGTGGGCTGGGATGGGAGTAGAAGACAGAAAAGTGTACTTGAACAACAATAGAAAAAAAATCAAGGGGAAAAAAAAGATTGTCTTCTATTCTTTTCCCAGTACACCTTGCATTTTTGTCAGAACTCAGAACCTACTCAGAAATCTCAAATGAAAACAGTTCCAAAATGTCTTCTGTCATTCATTTGTGGGTAAATCACTGAATAATGAATATTCTAATGGTCAGCCCAGTTTTTTCTTGACTGTGCAGAATAGTGTTGATTCTTTTTTGATTGTCTAATCTACCTTAGCTAAGATTATATTATTCTGTGCTAACCCTACAGTTTATAAGGTACACAAATTTAATATCAGCATGATTTGGGATCTTTAGTCAAGAAAAAAGTTTCAGTAAACAAAGGGATTTGAAAACTTACATGACCAGTGTCACAGGGAAATTGCCCTTGTAATGGTGGTGTTCACAATCTTCACAGCGCTTGTAGAAATAATACTGATTTTTAGATCTGTCTTAATTCAAGTTTTCATGTATTGATTCTTGCAAGCTTAGATGCATGTGTCATTAATAGCAAAGATATTATTGAGGAATTTCTGTGTTTCAAGTGCTGTGTGGGCTGCAGGGGAGCGGGACACAGAAGTGAAAAAGACAGAAGTCGCTGCCCCCATGCAATTACACTGAGTGTATACTCCTTATTTCCATTTTAGTGTGAAATTAAACAAGTTTCTCCTTTTTTAGAATCACCCCACAATCTCTTCCAATTGTCTACATTGTTTTTTGTCACAAAACTATTTTTAAATTTTTTCACTGGACTTTTTGTCCCTAGTTGTTTTTTTTTAATTGAAACTTACCCTACTTATAGTCTTGAAGAAGGGGAGGACTCTCAGCAAACCTCCAACTCATAAATTTGTAAGGATAGGTTTGACTTTAACACATGAAGAGTTTTCACATTGAATAATAACATATTCGTTAAATTAGCAAAGAACTTTAATAAGTAAATTTGTAAAAGAATATGTAAAATGACAACAAGTAAACATAAGACACACAGCACAATTAAAAATATATCTAAATTAAGCTATTTACAAGATATTTTTTCCTATCTCATAAAGAAAAATCAAAAGTTGATTATACAACACAGACGATAGCATGTGGAGGGGAGTAGTCTCATACTTAGCTGGTAGTACAACTTGAGTTGTTAATTTTTAAACACTTATTAAATTTAAAATATATTTAACCTCCAATTCAATAATGGCATTTTCACAGTTTATCAAAATGAAACAATGGTAAAATACGTAAAGATATATATCTACAAGTACACTTAATTAAAAATGTAAGGGAAATAAAACTATTAATAAGGGACTAGATAAATAAATTGTACATACATAAAATAAAATCACAATTAAAGAATTGCTCTCTATATTTTACAGGGAAAGATATCCATGGCATTGGTAATTGAGAAAGGCAGATTATGAAAACTATGTATAATTTGATAACATTAAAATGTATATGTGTATATATCTGGAAGATACTCCCTAAACTTTAACCATTGTTTCAACTGGTGGAATTATGGTAGATCACTTTTGACTTTCCATTTTATACATTTCTCCTTGTTTCAATATTGTTTGCTGTACAGTGCCAGGAGAATACATGAAATACCAGGGTGGGGACCAGGGGGGACCACTTTGTAAAGTATATGATTATCTAACCACTACGTTGAAACAAATACCAAATAATATTGAATATAAACTGTAAATGAAAATTTTTTTAAAGTGGGGAAAAAAAAAGCAAGGCTTTCAAGGATCTGGATGCTGCTCACTGCTCCAGCATTACCACTTGCCAACCTTTCCACAGGCAACTTTAACTCTGGACATATTACACACCTGCTCTTCCTGTAATGCCCCAGGCTCTCCCTGGCTTGGTCATGCCTCACTACCACTGCACACTCTGTTTCTTCTGCCTGGGAAAGGAGGCCTCCCTTTCCTTCCCTGCCAGCCTTGCTCATCTTACTAATCCTCCAAGTTCAAGTGTCACCTTCCCCAGGATGCATTCCTTGAACTGCTTCTCCACTTACGATGTAGAATTCCTCTTCAATCCTACAACCCATTATTTATGATAAAGCTATCCTGTCCTTATAATACAATATTGTTACAATAGATTGACTCATCTCTTCCTCTTAAAAGACTGAAATCCCCTTGAAGGCAGGGATATATCTGGCATACTTTTGGAAACATAGAAGACCCTCAAGAAATTTCTGTGGACTGCCTGACTGAATGAATAAGTGAATGACTGAGCAATGTATTATCCTGTATCCAGAAAACCTATAGCTAGCTAGATATTTTTATTGATAATGTAGAACTGGAAACCATCACTGACTTCTGCTAACCCAACCTGTAGAATTCTGGCGGACCAAAGTCATTAAAAAAGTGAAACAATAAGCACATATACTAGTGAGATTTACAGGTAGAGTTTGGCACCAAAATACCATCAGTATCCAGGTTAAACTCCAATTATCTAAAGTGGTTCTGTTGTCTATCCTGATGTGTGGCTGCAAGCCCACATGTTGTTTAAGATAATGGTGCTTCTAGTGACAGTTATACAAACATATGCCTTCAAAATAGGTTACTAGGCTGAAGGGAATCTCTTTCCCCTGCAGGATGTCTGGATCTGCGTGTGATCTGAGTAGTACCAGCAGCTTTCCCGTATGATGAAGTTAGTCAACACAAGACAGAGCTGTGGGCTTGAAGGAAATGACAGCAGCAGGCAGATGGACAGAAAAGCCTGGCCAAAAAAAAAGGAAGAACAGGGAAGATTCTTAACAGTAAAGATCAACCAAGCAGCAGAGAGAAACTCAAAGGGCACGTGCAGCACTGTGGTGAGTGCTGTGAGCTGGGAGCAAGGGTGCGCTTGAGTCTCGGCTCCCATCTGTCAGGTGGGCATTTACCCCTTTAACCTGCCAGGGTGTGTGTGTGTGCATGTGAGGATGGCTCTCTTCATCGTCACTTAAATATTGGAAGGTACAATATAAACATAGGAAACCCTCATCATTAAATTGTAAGGCGGCTGTCAAAGAGATGTGATGGGAGATGATTACTACTGGCCACCTACAGATTTTTCAGTTCGCACCTTCACCTACAAACATGATGAGTCTTCTCCTCAAAAAATATTTTTGAACTTAATTTTTTTATTCCCACCTAGCTATTTTTTAACTGGTTTCTCTCTCCTGTACTTCGGAACCAAGTTCCACAAAAGATAAATAAAAAATTATTTACTATTTCCCACCTCATAGAGGCTTTGGACTGCAATACACTGGTGGCCACTACTGAATGGCTTTCAGCCGTCCTCTGTATCCTCCATGGCTTTTGACACTTGTTCACCATATCCTTCTCCACACCCTCTCCTGAGTCTTCCATTTCTCCTGATTTTCCCCTTTCAACCATTTCTTCTCAGTCCCCTAAACTAGCTCTTTTCCTCTGTTTGTCCCTTAAGGTTAGTAGTCCCTACCCCAACCACATGCAGACACACACACACACACTCACACACACACTGCCAGCTATAGAAACAGGCTCTTTGTCTCTCCCAACTAATTTCAGACAGATTATCTGAGGTGTTTGAACATACTAAGAAGAGATTTATATTCCTTTTCAGATTTGGGTATGGATTGATAAGAAGGAGAGAAACGTAAACACTGAAACTTTCTGAGATGGTTTCAGCAAGGGAATTTGCGGGGAAGAGGAAGGTATAAAAGTGCTAAATTCCTATCTCCTCTACAAAGAACTTGGTAGACATTATTATTTAAAACTAAAAAAAAAAAAAAATGAGGAGTCTGTAGTATGTTATTTTAAATACGGAGGTAAATACCAGGGGAGGAAAAAGTCAGTTAGGAGAGTTGGAAGTGTTTCTCTGAGAAGTGAGAACGGCAAAAAGTCAGACGTGTGCTGGGCCAAGGACGGCGGTTTTGCACAATACTCCTTATAGTACCATGTGGCTTTTGAAACTTCATGCACATTCATGTAAAGGGTGACAGGATAACATTCCAAAGCCACCAGCTTCCTCATATATAAAATCAGTAATGTGATGTAAATTTCCCTAAATGAAAAAAGATAACTGGCCCCATTCCAAACCAGACCTACAACAGCGGAGCAATAAAACAGGGGGAAATGCTCGTATGGCAGTGGAAGGAGCAGACCAAGTGATAACTACCGTCTGCAATGATGAAGAATTCACCGCATACCCCTTCTCTGTTAAGCGCAAAACCATGTGACAATAGCCAGCTCCTAGTCTTCATAATATCTCTGTTATAAGCAATTCTTGTGCTTGCCAATAGGAGTCTCCCAGGTAAATTCCATCTGCCCATTCTTGTTCCTGATGTTAACTCTGTTCTAAGTCTACCTGATTCTTCATTTAGATGCTGAAACAAATATACCCTTATCTTTTAGGTCACTTATTCTGGCAAACAGATCCACTCTTAACTTGACACACTTTAAATATAAAAATATACAAACATAAAATGCTTGATAACATATTATCATATCATATTATCATATGTTACATATTTATACAATACCTATCTTTTGCACAAAATAAAATACTATAAAAGAAGTAAACGTGGAACTTTCCACAAAGTCATGCATGTTCCATGTTGTGACATCCTGTAGAAGCCTTTGGGACTTTACAAGTGTTATTGGATTTCAGTCTCAATAATTGGGCTAATGTATCTTGTTTACAGGCATTCCTGATTAAAAATCCAGAACACGGCAGGTAGGGGAGGTGGAGACAAGGAAGGAGCAGTCATTAGCAATCTCAAACTAAAAGGTAGTCATAATCCATAAACTATTGACCCAATAGAAAGAAATTTCCCTTTGTTTTAAATCAATTAACATTTATACATGAGCCATTAAAAAGCCATCATGCTTATAAGCCATTACAGTGTATACCTATTGTATTGATTCGTGGACAGTCAGTAATTAATTAATGACATCATCACTCTCAAGCCTCGACAAGGTTTTTGTGCCTTAAAGAAACACACCACCCACCAGAGCCAAGTACTATATACCTGACACTCCTTATAGTCTTGAGCAGAGCAGTGTGTTCTCACAGATCCGTGATCCTTGGAATGCATCCGTCAGTGCATACTGCACAGTGCATCCTCCAAAATATTCCATCTGATTTTATAAGGAAGCCAGATCAATCTCCAATGGCACAATAGTTTTAACATTATTTTTATATACAGTACAGTAATTTGTGATGTATGTACAATAACCGCTATCTAAAGCTAAATGCCTCTTTCATCCTGAATTTACACTTACTCTATTCCTAAAGCACCTAACGAAGCAAGATCTAAACTGGTATAAAAACACAAACTCAGCCCTGGCTGGTGTAGCTCAGGGGATTGAGCGCGGGCTGTGAACCAGGCATCGCAGGTTCTATTCCCAGTCAGGGCACATGCCTAGGTTGCAGGCTGTGACCCCCAGCAACCGCACATTGATGTTTCTCTCTCCATCCCTCCCTTCCCTCTCCAAAAATAAATAAATAAAATCTTTTAAAAACACAAACTCTAGCTGTGGCCGGGTGGCTCAGTTGGTTGAAGCATGTCTCATATGCCGAAAGGTTGTGGATTCAATTTCTGGTCACAGCACATGCCTAGATTCCAGGTTTGATCCCTGGAGAGAGCTCATACATACACTTCGATACTGCATCCTGTTTGGGGATAACGCACTGCCACAATGAGGAAAGTCAGATTAAGTGCATGGTAGGGTTATGAAGTAAAAGCCACCCCAGGGAATCTGAAATCTATTAAAGAATGTTAACATCATCTTTCTATCTAAATCAAATTAACCTTGGAAGAAGGCAGATACACCACAAAATAACTAATTATTATTCACTCCATCCCCCATGATGCCTAATCACGGATAAGCTGGTTATTTAGTGGTCTCCATAAAATTGTTTAAATAATACAGAAATTTAATTAACATTTCTCCTTTCGTTTTCCAATTTATTTTGTCATTTTGCTGTCTGCAATGATGAAGAATTCACCGCATACCCCTTCTCTGTTAAGCACAAAACCGTGTGACAATAGCCAGCTCCTAGTCAAAAGGCTTCCCAGTGGAGTTTCATTAAATAAGGACAAGAATGAGAAAGAAGCACCTGAATTAAAATTCTTCATTTTCCACTGTCTTCTCCTCTGGGGTCTTAGCAAGTTATTCATTGTTCCCATTCAGAGTCGTTACAAAAAGTAAGGTTGGAAAGTGTGTTCATTAAGCCTGTTGAGGATGAACTAGTGTACAGACCAATGAAGTATGCAGCACCGTCTCCTTGTCTAACGTTGTCACACTCATGGCTCAGCCTGAAAGATGAACCTTGTGAAGCAACCTTGTGAAATGAGGTGGTATCATCATCATCATCATCATTTGCCACAAAAAAAAGTTCTCCCATTAGGGTAGAGATCATCCTGAAGTAACGATTACAACTTGAGAGGGCAGGGCAAGCAGTAGGTTAATAAGGCTCCGGTGTCTAGGGCTCACAATAGAAATTTGGTGCACTTGCTTTCATGGGAGATTTTGGTTCATGAAACAAAGTTTGGGGCAATTTTTAAAAACCACAACCAAGATATGCTTATTTTTTCCATAAAGGAAGACATCACTTTTTTAATAAAATTGGCAGTGAGGCTTTATGTGTAAGGCAAATTGTGACTGAGCCAGTAATCTGTCACTCCTACCATCCAGAATGTTTGCATGAAGTTATAAACAGAAAAAAAGAAGTTACTTTATGTGAGA
>PVIA01011003.1:0-47638 GCA_004024845.1 Tonatia bakeri | reverse complement strand
AAGAACCAGCCCGCACAGACACAGACGCCAGTGTGCTGACGAGCAGAGGCTGGGGGGGCAGGAGGTGAAAAGGGGTCGTGGGGGAGGGAAGGGAGACTTGACTTCGGGTGGGGAACGCGCCGCAGAACCGCGCACCTGAAACCTGTGTGATTTCACCCGCCGGCGTCGCCCCACCTTACTGAAAACAGCTGCTGCCCGAGGCTCCGGCTCCCCTGAGCACAGCGGGCCTGGAACCCACAGGTCCTGCTGGGCGAAATCCCGACTCCCTAACGTCGACCTGGCCCTGCACACTGCGGGGCGGAACCCTCCTCACGTCCTGGGCTGGGAACCCCACCCTCGGGTGTTCCCGGCTTCAGTCCCCAAGACCCCCACGGTCATCACCACTCTGCTGCTGTCGTGTCAGCCCTGCTGGGGACACCCACGCACCAGGGCACCCACTGCGCACCTCCACTTTCAGGGCCCCAGGGCCCCGGGCCCCCGTGCCCCTCCCCTGGGGCCGCTTACTCAGCCACAGGAGCCGTGCCCCCGTGCCACCTGCCCGGGGCCATCAGGGGACCTTCGCTGCTGCAGACCATTGTCACCGCACACACTTGGGACACATTCTGACAAACAAACGGAGGGTGAAACCCAGCCGTTTCTTTTACGAATGCAGTGTGCACACAGCGCAAGCGCGGTGGAGACCAGATACCCCGAGCAGCCTCACCTGCGGGTCTGGGTGCCGGCTGACCGTGATGGGCACGGGCCCGGGACTGCAGTGGCTCAGGACCGCGTGGGCGTCGTTGAGGGACATGCAGTGCACCGGGGACTCATTGATCTCCACGATCTCATCGCCGCACCTGCGAGAGCACAGATAGCAGGCGTGGTAACAGGAGGGGCAGGGACACCCCGACGGGCCGCTGCACAGGACCTGAAAGCCGCATGATTAAGCAGGTGTCCTTGGTCACCTGACAAATGCTGACCAGGGCAGCCCGCGGCCGCACACAGCTCACCCCTGGCCGTGCGAGCAGAGTGCGGCCACGTAGCGGAAGCTCACCCGTGTCCGCCCTGCACCCTCTCACACACGTCAGCTGCTCACAGCCCATCCGGGGCCTCTGCCTCCCTGCAGGAGCCCGTGTTAGGCAGAGGGAGGGGTCGAGAGTGCCGGAAGGTGAAAGCAAATAAGTGGACAGGGTGGAAGCTGAGGTGCTTGCAGAAAGACACCGGGAAAGACGGGGACGGCCTCCTTCCGGTTGGGCAGTGAGGGCCGGACGAGGAAAAATAAAACACAAAAGACACAGCCGCACTGGGACCAGGAGGGCTGGCACAGCACAGCCCCCTGCGACACGCAGATGGGGAAACTAAGGCACAACAAGCAACATTCTCTCCCCGATAGTAAACGCCTGGCTTAGCAACCAGAAGTGTTTTCTGGAGAGGCCACAGAGCACCCACATCAGACGCCATGGGCCACGCCGCCCATGGCAATAGCTCGGCTGCTGCCACACGAAAATGGCCACCACAGACAGACAACCGGTCAGCGGGTACCCGGGCTTTGCCCCGGTGCACCTGAGTTTAAAACCCCCCAGCAGCAGACTGTCTGCTCGCCTGACCTCGCTGCCGATGATCAGCAGGGATAGCACTGGGAGCAGCCTGCAGTCCCTCCCACCGAGGCAGCCTATACCCCCGTCCCCGACTGTGCCGACCGAATGCAGGCTGACACCCATCCTGAAGGCCGCACCCACATGGCACCAGATGCCAGGGACTGCACGGCTTCCAATGCAGGCGCAGGACCTAGGCCATCGCCCCTCTCTGCGGTCAGACTCCGGGAGCCCACGGGGACAAGCAAACCCATCTCTCCCTCGGGGGCTCCGTCCTGACCAGGGCGTGTCTCTGCGACGGGACCACCTTCCAAACCAGGGCGAGACTCAGACTTGGCCAGCTGAGCAGAACGCAGACCCAGCGAGGGGCGCACACACGGGGACCCATGGCATGGGAGGCGTGCCCTGAGATGACCAGATAGCCCGTGTGCGGACACCGTGGTGGGCGAGCGGCAGCAGCTAGAGCGGGAGAAGGTGGAGTGACCGCATCAGACTGCTTACTGAAGAGAAGCCTCAGGCCTCCACTCTCCTGCCAGCTCGTGTGAACGCACAAGTCTGGGCTTCCTGCCAACGCACATCTAACACGGGGCTGACCCCGAGATACACAACCCTAACCTGACACGATGCGATGCCCAGAAAACAAGCACTCGATTGCAATACGGGCAAAGGGCCAGAAGAGACACTTCTCCAGCGAGGACGTGCAGGTGGCCCACGGACGTGACAAGTTACTCGGTGTCACTCCTCATCGGAGAGATGCAACTGAAACTCACGATGAGAAATGGCCTCACGCCCGTCAGACGACCACCAGTAGTCCACCCCCAGAGGACGCGTGCCGGCGAGGACGGACAGAACTGGGAACCCCGAGCACTGCCAGTGGGACCACAAGCTGGGGCAGCCGCTGCGGAAACTACTACGGAGAACACTCACAGAATTAACAACGGACCTGCCTTCTGACCCAGGGATCCCGCTGCTAGGAACACACCGGAAGGAGCCAGAACACTCGTGTGGAAGCACAGAGGCACCCACATTCGCCCAGTGTGGTTCACTGCCGCCGAGACTCGGAAGCAGCCCCTGCGCCCTTCGGGCGGTGAGTGGGCAGAGCGGCCGTGGTCGCTGCGCACAGTGGAACCCAGCTGGGCCACAAAGAGGAGGAGGATGTCACCCTGTGGGCCAGCGGGATGCACCTGGGGACCATGACGTGGCGTGAAGTCAGCCGGACAAAGACAAACACCGCTGGATCTCATGAGTGGCATCTGACGAACAAAATAAACAGAAGACAACAGAATCGTAGACGCCAAGAACAGACTGAGAGGTGTCAGAACAGGGGAGGCTGGGGGCTGGGGGAAAGGTGAAAGATTAAAAAAACCCTCACAGGCATAGGAAAGGGCAGGGCAGAGGAGGCCTCACTGGGCAGTGAACACACGAGACAATGTGCAGACGACGTGTCAGAACCGGACACCCGGAACCCCAATGGTTTCATGACCCCGCGTCACCCCCATAGATCAGCGACCATTTCAGAAGGAAGGCCTGCAAACACTTTCTTTGGGCCAGCAGCTCCATCAGGACCACCGATCGGCTCGGGGGGCTTTCTCCGCAGAGTGGGCACGGGGAGCCCCGCTGAGGCCCGTAGAAGGCGCTCCTCCCTCCGCTGGAGTCGCTCTGCCCTCCCCCTCATCCCGCTAGCCCCCCAGACTCGGCCGATCCGCCCTGCCCGGCCTCGCAGACCTCAGGGGCCCTGGCGAACGCAGACTGGGGCGCGGCAGGTCTGGGAAGGGACAGCACCCCGGGTTTCTGACCCACTCCCCGGGGACTTCCCCCCCGCTGGGCCACCGAGTCTCTCGTCTCCACAGCCGCCTCGACAGCCCGAGGAAGCCCTGAGGCGGCGCACAAGGACCCACCGCAGCCGTCCATCCAGGTGCGCCACGGAGCCCGGCGAGAGTGTGTGCACGAAGATGCCGGAGACTTGCTGGCAGCAGGGCACACTGCACAGGCCGATGCCCAGACCCACGCCGGCCTCTGGGGACAGACGGGGGGGGGGTGCTGCTCAGGCCCCTGGGGCTCACACGGTCACGTCAGTCACTGTCCCCTCCCGACCACGGCCAGGATGCTGCCTGCCTGGAGCGCTGAGTGGCAGGGATGTGGAGAGAGAACATGGGAGGGGCGGGAACAGGGAGGGAGGGAGGGAGGCAGAGACTGATGGTGTCGGGCTATTAGTGCCGCGAGGGTGATGTGCTGGGAAGGACAGCAGGGCCGTTCAGGCCTCAGAGGGGACAACACGAGGCCACAGCACAAAGGACAGGGGTGAACCAGGGGCCCGCCAACCGTGGAACCTGCTCCTGGGGGACACCGCCCCTGCCCAGAGAGTCTGAGGGAGGGAAGCTGGGGGGACAGCTCCAGGCGGGAGGCCTGGGGGGGACCACAGAGCCCTTGGCACACGCTACCTTTCGTCAGGGACACCTCCACCAGGACCCTGTAACTGGGCGTGCGGGCCCTGGCGGCAGTCTCAGCGTCTCCTGCCAGGAAGGGGCCGCCGTCCTTGGTGGCACAGGAGCCAGAGCTGAGGGAGCGGCAGAGCGGGGGTGACAGGTGGCCACTTGGGGAGCTGGGGGCCGTCAGGCGGGTCCGCACCGTCAGGGTGAGCAGCCCCTTCCTGGCTTGCTGGAAGGGAAAAGGAGGGCCTCGGAGTCCAGGGCCGACGGTGGGCAAGGCACAAGAACACGGGCCTCCAAATAGCCGTGTGTGTGTGCGCGCGCGCGTGTGCCTGTGAGGGTGTGTCTCACGTGTATCTGCGTGTATACACCAGAGAACACACATTACACATAGGACACATGTGTGGTACATAAAAAAATTTGAGTCCTGAACTATGGAAGTAGAATGCAGACTGAAAAATGCTCTTCAGTGGTCACCTCACAGACCTGACGCAGATCTGGGACCACATGACCCAAACACAGAGACAGTTTCCTAGCCGACCCGCATGTCCTCAGTAGCTGAGGTGCCCCCGCCCCCCGCCCCCGCCGGAGCGATCCCGGCCACACGACTGTTTCCTGAGCCAGGCCTTCTTTTCCTGCTGGGCCCACGCCTGAGCCCCAGGGGCCCCATGGGTGCACCCTGCAGCCTGAACCTGCAGGGCTGCCTGAGGGGCAGTGCCTGGGGCTGGGCAGCCTTCTGGTCGCGGACGATCACCTTGAACTTCTGCAAGGCGTCCTGATGAGTCAGACCTGCCATCGACTCCCCGTTGAGCTCCAGAATCTCATCGCCTGTCGGGACAGGGAGACGCTGTGGCTGCCGAGACCACAGCCCGTCGGGTGCCGTCCTTCCCGGATGGGACTCGGGCTCACCCTCCAGCTGGGGCTCACATGGAGCACAGAGGATCGCGAAGACATTTCTCACCCCGTATCCCATCCCCCCACTCCCCACCTCCCGCCAAAGCCACTGGGGCAGCAGGATGGGCCCCAGGCACCTCTGCCTTTCCAGGGTGGCCTGGCCTGGCTGGTCCCTGCCCGCCCCCTCCCGTCCCCCACCCTGCGGCCTCGTGGGTGAAAGGTCCACCCACCCACGGCAACCCACACAGACAATGTGACTCCTGCCAAGACACCAGGGGCATTCTTCACAGAAGGAGAACAAACAGTCCTAAAATGTACATGGAACACGGAGACCCCGAAAACCCAGACAGATCCCGGGAGGAAGCAGGAAGCTGGACGCGTCGCATGACCCAATACCAAACTGGACCACGCGGCTACCACGCTCAAAACGCCACGTTCTGTCACAGAACAGACACGCAGACGAACAGGACAGGACAGAACAGAGGGCCCAGAGACAATCTCGGAGAGAACGACTGCGGGACCCCCAGTTCCGCCTCTGGGCACTTGTCGGAAGAAACCCACACACTAGTGGGAACAGACACCTGCGCCCCTGTGCTCCCTGCGGCATTGTCACAACCACCAAGGCATGGAGGCAGCCTCCATGTCCCGCCACAAACGAGTGAATAAAAAGTTGGGACACAAACACACATCAGAGCATCACTCAGCCATAAGAAAATAAAAATAAAAAAATAAAGACAGAGAACAGACTGACGGTCACCAGAGGGGAGAGGACGGGGGGCTGGTGACACCGGGAGGGACTGAGGGCACAGCCCGGCAGTCGGAGAGCAGTCTCCAGGGGCGCGGCGCAGCGGAGGGCACAGCGTCATGGGCACATGGTGTCGGCCGGGCCCTGGACCCACAAACGGCACAAACGTGCGAATGTGTAACCACGCCAACTATAATATAAACAGCAAAACTGGAAACTAAACCCACGGGCCCCCATTTTCTGTGCCCCACTGCTCCTCCTCCTCCCTCCCCTCTCGCTACCTGTGACACGTCACCTGTCTTCTCTCGGACCAGAAACCTGCGTGCTCTCTCCGACCTGCCCTCACGTGCCCCCTGCACTCGGCTCCCTATTGGGGCCAGCCCCTCCCCCGTCGTGAGACCCCGGCTGGCTCCCCTGCCCACGGGCGGGCCCTGCAGCCCCGAAGCACCACAGACGAGAGGCCAGTGAGCAGATGCGGCCGAGTCCCAGTGGAGCCCTCTGTGCGGACAGAAGTCTGACTTCCCTTGGATAGGCACGGCTCACCCAAGAGCCAAAACTCCTTCTGACTGGCCGGCCATGTGGGCCTAGACAGACCACGCGCTGACACACATGTACACGGCTCACAGCTCTGCGGCACCAGGCAGAGCCAGGCTGCCCCCCGCCCCCCTGCCCTGGCCAGAGGGAGCAGAAAGGGCACCTCCTCCCATTCCCACGGGTGAGGGGCCGGGCGCAGGGGTGCCCCTGGGCCCTGTGAGTGCCCGCCCGAGTTCTGCCCCCTGGCCACAGCCCACTGCCCAACAACATGCACAGGACTGTGGGGTGCAGCGGGGGCTGGAGGACACCTGCCCCCCCCAGGATGAGAAGACTGGCGGGCATGCAGGAGGCCCCTGGGGTCCCCGGCCCCAACTCGCAGGGTGGCCAGCGTGTCCCACCCCCAGGAGCCAGGAGCAGCAGAGAGGGCAGGACCAGCAGCTGTCGGACCCCTGCCTCCCACCAGCAGGGACCACGTCTGGGAAGTCCGCACTCGTGGCGCCTGGAGCACAGTGGGCCCGCACGGGCATTTCCCCAGACGACGGGGTGCGCTGGGCTCGGAGTCCCATGGCTGGGAGGCAGGGAGGGCGGGACAGCGAAGGACAGGGCCGTCTGGCCGTGGACTCCGGGGAGAGAAGGGAGGGTCTGTGGTACACAGATGCTGGAATCGGCATGCTGCTGCCCTCTGAGGGGTCGGGACTCATCCTGCCTTCCTGGGACCCAAGGCAGCGCTGGGGACCCTACCTTCCTGTAGCCGGCCATCAGCGGCAGCGGCGCCTCCCGAGAAGATGGTTTTGATGTAAATGCCGATGGGGCCGTAAATGCTGTCCTTTCCCCCCACGATGCTGAAGCCCAGGCCCTGGGGGAGGAAGAGGAGACTCAGGCGCAGAGGATCCCCCAGGGCTGCAGCCACCACACTTGGCTCCGTGTCTGGAGGGCCGGCCCCGCCCTGCACGGGGGTGGGGGCTCCAGTCTCTCAGTCTCGGGACTGAACGCAGGGACGGGAACAGCTATGCGGGACTCCGAGGCCAGGCAGGGCCCTGCGCCCTCTGGAGGTTGTGGGAGGGCCAGGGTGGGGGGGCCACACGGAGGGGGTCTGGGTGCACACTGCCCTCCACCGGCGGTTCTGGGCTGTCGCTTCCTGTCTTTGAGCTTGCCTTTGCCCCTCCGAAGACAGACGGTGCCGACAGCCACTCGCTCACAGGCTGTTTCCACCGCAAATACGACCCCTGACCTCAGCTCCCCGGGAGGGGCTCCCTCTCAGGTGGCCCTGTCCCTGCCCGCCGTCCTGCCCCAGCCCTGCCCCAGCCACGGACACACTGCAGGCCTGTCCTCTCCCTCGATGGGCCCTGAGCTGGCCACCCTCCTGCAGGCCCTCCCGTTGGTGACCAGGCACCAGGTGCCCCCAGCGGCCCAGTGACACAGGGGCAGACACGTGACATAAATTCCACCACCCTTGGTTGTCCCTGCAGGAGTCTCGGTGCTCTTCCCACTGTGGGTCCATCCAGCTGAGGCAAATGGTCTCCAAGTCAACTGTTTTTAAACCACGTCTCCCTCAGTGCCGGGGGACGCAGCATCGGGACCGCTGGGCCAGAAAGCGGGGCTGGGTGGATGCAACTCGGGAGTGGAGACGGCCACTCTGGTGACCGGAGGCCCGGCAACCTCAGCCCCCTCCTGGGTCCCCTCCTGTCTCCTGAGCTCCCAGGACGCAGAAGCAGGGAGGCAGGAGAGCAAGGGCTCTGGGGGAAGGGCCCTGCCCCTGCCCCCGCCCCCCCCCCCGGAGGCACCACTGTTCATACTGGGATCCTGGGCCACCGCTTCCGTCCCTCCACACCGCAGCTGCTCAGACCTGGCGTCACTCCAGGGGTTCCCTCGGCCCCGCTCACCTTGGCCTGACCCTTCATGAGCACCACGCTGGAGATGACGGAGGCGTGCGGGCCCCCCGAGGGCTGCAGGAGCTGGGCCGTGCTCAGGGATCGAGTGGGCCTGGAGCCACCCTGCAGTGGTGATGGACGGGGGCGGTGAGTCCACGACTGGGGACACATCCCTCCCTGCCAGGGGACACCCTGCAAATGCCCTCTCTCCTGAGGGTGCAGCCAGAACGCCTGCCACCGCTGAGCGGGGCGTGGCTGGGGACCTGGTACAGGGCGGCTGCATCTTTGGGCCCCAGGAGCCAGCCACATGGGGCCCGATCTCCCCGCAGACCAGCAGCCAGGGCTCCGTGCGGATGTCCAGGCTGCACTGACCCGGCACGGTGAGTCCTCCAACCAAAGTCTCAAGCAAGGCTGGAAAGCCGACTGCCAGGAACGCCCTCAACAGACTGCAGGACACGTTAAGTAAGACCTTCTCTGCGCCAGGCCAGGGGTGATGGGCAGGGGCCAGGACCCTGAAGATCTGGGCACTCAGGACACAGACTCCAGGCAGCAGCACTGGGGAGGGGCCCCCACTCGGGAGAAGCAGCACCCCCCTCACCCCCTGAGCAGGGGCTGCCTCCAAGACGGGGGGTGTAGCCTGGCAGTCAGGGCTCACAGGTGGAGCCCCGCTGACTGCTGCTTCTCTTGGCTGTCACTGTTACCTGGTGACTGGGGGATGGGAGGTCACCCCTCCATGCCTCAGGTTCCCCACCTGTAAGGTGATCTGTACTGGGAAGCATCTTTTCCAAGCGCTGGAACACTACTGTCTTCCACTTGTGATCAGAAACCATGGGAACTCAAGGAAGGGAAGGGAAGGGGAGGCTTGGGACATTCTCAAGCCCCTGCCTCGTGCCTGTGCGGGGACAGGCAAATGCCACTGGGCCGGCGGCCCACCCTGGAGAGCACACGGTGAGCTGGGGAGACGGGCACCAGCAGAGTTGGGGACACCAGGGGGACTTGTGGGTGAGCTAGTGACGGGCACCGGGCGGGTTGGGGAGGTTTCACAAGACGGGGGGCCGGGGGGGGGTGTTTCGAAAGACTGGCGGGTTTCCGGAGGGATGAGGGACAGGAGGGCAGGGCTGCAGCCAGGGGGCGCCCTGTGACCAGGGTGGTGGCTACAGCCCTGGTGGGAGCAGTGCACTGGCCGGGCTTGGCAAACAGGGACGTGCAGGCAGGCTGCAGTGGCATGTGGGGGCACTGTGCTTCCCGTCTGCAAAGTGGTGGCCACCCTGGGAAGGCCATGGACCAGGGGCTGGTTCAAATTCTGGCCCCTAAGGTTTTAAGACGTGTAAACTCAGCCTTGCTAAGCTTCCGTGTCCTCCCTGTAAAATGGGGCCCATGTAAGGCCTTTCTAAGCTCGTTTTCACAAACCAAGTCACATATTACGGGGGTTAAAAATCAGGTTTTGCAGCCTAGAGGGGCAGCGTCAAGCCCCCACTGCCTCTGACAATCCACGTGACTGGCCCAGGCCCCGCCCCTCATCCTCCTCTGGGGTCCCGATGCAGAGGGCACCCAGTGCAGTGCAGCCCAGTCCTGGGTCTGCGGGTGGCTGCTACTGCGTGGCAGCACTTGCAGGTCCCTGCCATAAGGGGGGTGCTCAGGAGACGACGGTCCCCTTGTGGTCCCTGGCCCAGAGGGGGCCATGCCCACTGGGTTGCACCCTCTTCCCTGCAGTTCTGTGGACAGGAAACCCCCCCCACCTCCTGTTCACCCCCCCGCCGAGTCAGGTCCTGCTCTCCCACTGCGGCCTTACCCCAGCCTTCCCCACAGGCCCGTCCAGCTGCTGAGACAGAGACTTGCGGCTGCTGCAGAGCGAGTACGGCGGCCGGTCTGCAGTGGTGGCCGTCCTCCCGGTCACTGGGAAGTCTGCCTCGGCCGTGCAGTAGGGGTTAACGCCTGGACCAGCAGAGGGAGAGAGGACCGGTTTGTGCTGAGAACCGCAGACAACAGCAGCCCCGATGGGCCGGCCCCCCAGGTCCAGGGGGCGCATGGACAGAGATGCAGCGGGTGAGGCTCCACTCCTCTCTTAGTGCGCCCTCCACACCCTCCGTGCCCTCTGCGCCCTCCGCACCGCAGGCCACAGGCAGAACTCTCGCTGCGTGTCCCCTCAGCTCACCTCAAGGGCAACGGCGGGTCCAGTCCCAGCCCTCGGGGCGTTTTCAGTCCCCAAGGCGGAGAGACGGGGGAGGTGCAGAGAGCACCCAGGACAGGCAGAACCAGAGGGGGAACCTGGCGGCCTCCCATGGTCACCTCTGGCCTCCCACACGCACACATGCATGCACACACATGGGCACGCACACGCCCCTGACACAGGCAAAGAGCCGACTCCCGAGTCCTTGGGGAGCCGAGGAAATGCAGAGCCACCAGCCTCCTCTCCCGGGAAGCCCAGGCCCATGTCCCTCCACCCAGGAACCGCACCACACCCGGCTGCCCAGGCCAGCAGGGGTCGCAGGCCGAGGCCCTGACCGTCCCCAGCAGCGCGCCCCCACGGAGACACGCTGGAAGCCACGAGCATCACACCGTTCCCGCAGCCACAGGAAGAAAGGCAACAGAAACAGGTGAGATTGATAATACATTCCAATTGGTCCGGTACATGAAATGACATCATAACAGATCACAACAGGTGACATCATTTTTGAGATGTTGTCCATCCTTCCTGCATTCTGCGCCACTGCTGGACCCAGGCATCTGCGGCCCGCCCTACACTTCCCAGTCCGAGCGAGCCACACGCCACGTGCTCAGGCTACAGCCAGGGGACACTGCGCCGGACAGCACAGCCCCAGGGACCGGGAAGGGCAGGCCTTCCTGGTGTCTCTCAGCTCCAGAGAGGGACAGGCTGGTGTGGAAAACCTCAGGAGAAAGCTGTGAGGTGGGGGGTAGTTCGAGGGGAAGGTGGTTGGCAGGACTTCTGCCCTTGGGGTGGGACAGACTCAGGCTTGTATACAGGCTGCAGGAAAGGAGTGGCTGGCCAGGCTGGGCTCCAGAAAGAGGAGAAAACGGGCCTCCCTGAGGGTATGAGGCCAGCAGGGGCAGGGTGGGGTGGGGCGGTGTGGGGCACTGAGGAGAGGCCGTCCTCCCCCTGCTCTGAGCCGCGCCAACTCCCAGAAAGGCTGGGGGCTGTGCTCCCGCCAGGCGCGGGCAGGTGGACGGAAGCCGGTGTACCCTCTGAGCACCGGAAACAGAGTTTGCCCTGGCGTTACTACCCATTGCCAACTGTTGTGCAGTTCCCCATATGAACTACTGTAAGCCTGCTTTCGCCCCACCCTGCGTACCAAAATCATTGTCCAGCAGGGGGAGTTAAAACCAGCAAAACGTGTAGCACCCGAGTTCTCTGACAATGCAGTTACAAAACCCAACGCAAAAGCCAAAATGATGCTGGAAAGGCACGCCATGTAGCGAGATGATTTGGTAAGAATAACACGCGCTTATGATTCTGTTGAGTTGGACGGGGAAATAGAGGGGGGATGGCCCAACAGGCGAGTGACGCCGGCTTTCCTGGGGGGGCACTCCGGAACAGTCTCAGAATGACTCCATGGATCAGACCTACTTCTCTGATTAGCCGAAAGGAGCCCAGAAGTGAATGTAAAACCTGAACGAGCCTCTCACGGTCCAGCAGCAGTGACACACGCACACGCACTGCCAGGAGCAGGAAACGAAGGACGAGCGGCCAGGAAAGAAAATAATGAGTGTAAAAAATCAAAGTAAAAGCAAATATCGTTCATAGTTCCAATGTCGGCAGCTGGAGGTTGTCCGTGAAGAGAGTGCCAGGCCTGCTTTCAAGGCCTCACTGCCCCCGTCTGCCAGGGGCAGACAGACCAGAACAGGGTGACGAGACGGGTGGGCGGAGGGTCGAGGGAGGCGGGGACCCGCTGCCCACCCGCGAGGAATCCTGTCTGGGTTCTCACTCCACGGCAGACACATCCCAAGTGACAGAGGTGTAGTGAATTTGGGAAAGAAAGTATTTAAAAACCAAAAGGAAATACAGCTGGATTATTTGATCGTTCTCTGGATGCACAAGAAACTTTGACATTAGAAAGGAAACAATATCAATGGTTTGATTAGCATACAGAGACAAAAACATCTTCGTATAAAAAAATTTAAAAAGAAAACCCAACCGAGGAAGTATGTTCGACAAACAGGACAGCCCAGCGTCGCTCTACCCAGGAGGCTCTTCACAAACCAGCGGTGAAACCGTGATCGCCCCGAGGGAACACGGGCGCCTCACACCGAGGGCACTTACAGAGGCGGGCACACGGAACCTCGGCAGTGCGGGGAGTTCTCCCCCACCGCAGGGCGGGGGGTGGGCCAGCAGGGCTGTGAAAGGCACGGCACGTGGGCCCCTGAGATGGTGAAGGTGATACCCTTGCAAAGGGGGAAGAAGGGGGCTCACTGGGGGGCCCGGGAACTGGCAAGCGCTGGCTGTTCCCCTCCCAGCTGAAGGGCCAGGGCAGGAAGGGGTGCACCAGAGCCGGTGGGTGCTGGGATCCAGGCTCCACCAGGACTGCAAAGGGCATGGGGAGCCAGCACCCAGCGGCCGGCTTCCACCCTCCAGCCCCCTGCTGACCCTCTAACCGGGGAGCCACCGAAACGGGAGGCCCAGGGGGATGCCGTCTGAGTCAGGGCCCCAGGGGCGAGCGGGCCGGCCGTGCAGGCTGGCACGCCTCAACTAGAAGGCTCAATGCCCTGCTGTCGCCATCTCGGAATTCTTAATTTCTGAACAGGGTTCTCATGTTTTCACTTTACGGCGATGCCCACAAACGGCCTAGCGGGTCCCGAGGTGGAGAACGGCGCGGGAAGCGGGGACAGAGGAAAACCGGCAGAGTGAGCACTGAAACGGTCCCGACCCAGCGTGTGCAGTGACCGAAGAGGCAGGTGCTCGCACGCTGAGCGGCAGTGACACGCGTGTCCCAGCACAACTCGTGTCCAGCAGACGCCAGGCCCCGCTCCCGGCGGCCCTGTGACGAGACACTTACTGGTGGAGTTGCTGCGTGTCCTTTGGTGACAGACCCTGGGGAGCAGGAAGCTGCTGCTTTGTGCTTCTAGTTTTCCGGACTTTTCTCGAGAGGAAGTTGTGGAAGCTTCCTGCAAAACAATTCCAGCCTTTCATTCACCAGGTTGGTTAAAATCGAAAACACGTTCTTGGAAAACCAAGACTTTGACACTGACCTTGGAAGTGCGAGTGGGGCTGTCTGTTTCCTGCTCTCAGTCACAGGCTCCGTGGGGGCGAGGAGTGAGCGCACGGCCACCCCCCGACCCACAGACACGTTGACTTGGCGGGTACAGGGCTGGGGGGAGGCTGCACGGATGCTGCCCCAGCACAGGAAGGGCAGGGGGACTGGTCGGCGTCCACCCGCCAGGTTCTTCGATGGGTGCGGGGGACGTGGCTGTGAGCAAGCTCTCTGACCTTGGAGGAACGCCATCTTGGTGCAACATGAACAAGAAAGTGCGCCCGGCACGCCAGTTTCTGCACCAGAGACGCACAAAGGGACAGAGGGGACAGAGGGTCACGGGACCAGCGGCATTAGCGCTCTGGGCCCCTGGGCTTGTCCCTTCCCGGTTGGGGCTCCGTTTCCCCTTCAGTCAGCAGAGGGGGGACTGAGTGACGCACACCCTCACTGCCAGCTCCGTCACTTTCAACGTGACTGGCGGCCGTGCGGACAGAGCTCACGCAGCCGAAGGTCAGCGGCTGGACGACAAGACCCAACAACGCAGACAGGTGTCTGGAACGTGACGCTGAGTGACAGCAAGTCTGCCGACCGGGCCCAGTGCACTTGCTGGCATCGCAGGCCCAACCGTGGGAGGGACTGGGACCTCCAGCACCGGGACCCACGGCCCCTCCCTGCTGTTCACAGCGGAACACCCCGGGAGTGAGTCGGGGGGCAACAGTGACGATTCTGAAAGGCCCAGGGGACATGGCCTATGGTAAGGACCTCAGGATGCAGGGACGGGCATGTGAGTCCCTGGGCTCTCCTTCCTTCTGCTTGGCACCAGACCAGGTGCCTGCCACAGACCTGCCGCACAGAGCTGACAGCTGGCAAAGACGCAGAATGGGACAGAGGTCTCTGGGCCAAACACCCACCAAGGGGAAGGGGCCCGGCCCCCCAGGGAGGGCACGGTGGGGGTGGGTCCACCTTCGGACATGGGGGGCATCAGCTGAGTGCTTTACTTCCTGCCCCCTCCTCATGACAGAAGAGCCCCGGCCCAGCAGCTCTGCCCACCCCTGCCCGCGCGGCAGATGGCTGCCCCAGGGTGCCAGGCTGGCCAGCGCTGCTCTTCCCAGTCCAGCCCGCGGAGCGGCTGGGACCCAGCGAGACCTCCATCTGCTCGGGGAAATGGTCGCCGACCAGAGCCGCGCTGCAGAGGCCTGAGGACTGAGAGCCCGGCTTCCCGAGTTCCCTGCATCTCTCCTCCAGACCCCTTTCCTGCCAGACGGAGCCAGAAGCGCAGGAGACCGGCTTTCAGGCACACAGCTCCAAAGCGGGGTCGGCACCAGGAACTGCGTGGAGTTTGGGAGGCCGTCATTGAGGGCTCCCCACTCCCTGCAGGGGGACTGCCCCGGCCACTCCCCTTCCCGGACACAGGGTGCACGGACAGAGGGGCTCCCTGGGAGTCCTGCAGCAGCCAGCCTCCCTCCGGCAGTTGCCCTCGGCCTCCCAGAGCTGCTCCTCTGTGGCAGGAAGAGGCAAGTGGCCAAAGGATTGTGTTTCCCAGTTGCCAAGGAAGCCGGGGCCCCAAAGCCACAGGCCCAGCCGCTCCAGGAGCAGAATGAAAAACAGTGTTTGCCCGTGGAGGCCGGCCACGCGGTCCCGCCCACGGAGCGGATGGGCGATCTGACCTCATCGCATCCCGAGTCACACTGCAGCAGCGGTGACTCTGCCTAACCAGGACTTTGGATTTGTGCAAAGAAAAAAAATTTTTTCCCCCACCACTGAGGCCGTTCCCACGTGGATCAAAGTCTTTTGAATCCTTTTAGGAGGGCAGCCCAGGGAAAGGACCTCCCCTGCGTCTGGCCTCAGCCAGTGGGAGTGGCCGAGACCTCGTCCAGTGCAAACCCACGTGTGGGCTGCACGCCCACACAAGCAGGGCTGTGCATGCACAGGCACCCAGACTCCGGGGTGGCCTCCTCATACTCACGGAGGTAAAAGCCTCCCCACAGATACGTGTGGAACCGTCACCACGTGCCCGTTCCCACAGCCCTCACAGACTCCAGGCCACGTGGTGACTGCTGGGGTTTAGCTGGAGCAGACAGAAACGGACGGGGCAGGGCATCAGACGGGTCTCTCCCAGCAAGAACCCACCACACCCTGGTGTGCGCGGCCCTGGGCTGCTGGCGGGCACGTGGGCGATAATGAGGGGCCTGCTCATGCCCACTGCTCACGTGGGAGGCCTGGGTCAGCAACCAGAAAGCCCGTCTCCCTGCACCACCGCGTTCCAGCGCGGAACACCGAGCCGGGCGCCCACCCCACCCATCCTGGCTGTCCGAGCTCACGCAGGTGTGTGCGTCAAGACAGGTGGACAACCAGTCGATGGTTAAACACCAGTCGACTGTACCGTGATTAACAGCTTTCACACCCTGGACGTTCGGCACTCAGACTGCATCTGCGTCCTGCCTCTGCTCCTGGCCGCACGCCAGGTGGGGCTGCGGCGGGTGGGAGACAGGTGAGGGTGCCGGAGAGAGGCCGGGACACAGGAAGGGCAGGAGAAGACGGGTGACTGGGCGCGAGCCGCCCCGACTCTGCAGAGCCACGACCGAGGTCTACCTCCCCCGCCCCCCACCCCTTCACACAGAAGCGGCACTGGAATGCAGGACGGCGGCGGGTCAGAAAGTGGGCGGGGCTGGCGGCCTGCAGCCTCCTAGGTCTCCAAACTGCCCGAAAACGGACGGAAATGCTGCCGTGGGTGAGACTCTAACACACGAGGAACACATACTCTACATGTCACTGCTGAAAAGAACAGTAAAAGCGTGTTTTAAATGCAATTATTTATTTTTCAAGAGAAGGAAAGGGAGGGAGAGGGAGAGAAGCATGGATGGGTGGTTGCCTCTCATGTGTCCCCTACTGGGGACGGGCCACAACCCAGGCATGTGCCCTGACTGGGGATCAAACGCTCAACGCTTTAGTTCCCAGGCTTGGGCTCAATACATGAGCTACATCAGCCAGAGCATTTTTTTGGGCGGTGCAATAATTTCTTTAAAAGGACCCCCCTGTAAATGTGGAGCCAGCTTGGCCCATGGGAACGTGCCTCCCTCTCCCCAGCCACCTCAGAGCCGCCGGCTCCCGCCACCCTGGCCCTCCGCCTTCTGCCCCTGGCTCCCGGCCCTCCCACAGCCCTGGTCCCTCCTCACTCCCCGGGGAAGCAGAGCCTAGATCTCCTGTCCTCAGGATGGGCTTGAGCTTGACCTGAGCTCGCCCCCTGGTTCTGGGGTCGCACAGACTTCACAACGATCTGGCTGCACCCATGCACCTCCCGGGACGATCCCCGGTGAAGAGCAGAAGTCCTATTTCGTACGAGGAACCAGGTGTTTCCTTACACCCACAGGGAGCTCACCACAAGTGCTGAGTGCCGGGCCAGTGTCTGCAGACACAGGGAAGCGGGGGAGACGTGAGCTCAGGCAAACCTGGGCCCCACGGGTGGGGCCTCCTCTCCCTGTGGCTGCAATATCCTACGTTTTAAAACACTCTTTCCATTTGAAAAAGGAGAGTGGATCTGCAGTCCAGGCGCGTCCTCCTTGCAAAGGTCTGATAAAACGCTGCTTCTTTGTTTGGCTGGGGATCTGGAAGGCCCCCCGGAGGAGGAGGCCACAGGCCCTGAGTCAGATGCATCCTGGGGTGGGGCACCCCCGACCCACTCAGTCTGGGTGCTGCTAGCATAACACTGGCAACGGGGGCTGTTTGTTTCTTTTCTTTCATGTTGACTGTTGATGTGACCTCCTCTTCTTTAATTTTCACACCGGGCGTTTCCAGAGGAGCGGCTGACGCCCCGGGGCCGCCTTCCAGATGCTGTGTTGAAAGGGTGTAACCATGGCATTGCTGGAGGCTGAGCAGCCGGTCCAGGCCAACTGAGTCACGCCTGGGCGCGGGGACAGGCAGGGGCCAGGGCAGAGCAGTGGACATGGGACCGGCTGTCACCTTGGACCTTCTGCCCTGTAGCTTTTGAAAAGGGACCTGGCTGAGACAGCTGCCCCCTCACCTGCTCAGAGCTCATTACCAGGCCGGAAGTGGTCCCTGTGCTGCTTACGAAGGGAAAACGAGCATCTCGGGCTGGAGCCGGCTGGGTCCCTCACTGCTGTCCAGTCCACTCCTGTCCCCCCTCAGGGAAAGGGCCCGGTCCTAGCCTCGCAGCCTGTCACTCCTGCCCACCTGTTGCGCCCTCACTGCCGCTGGCCCGACTGGGGGTGGGACTCCCCCCCACACACAGTGCTCGCGCCTCCTCACACATCCACACCTGCGCCCCGGACGTGCAGTGACCCCTCCGTCCTGTCCCCACCACCAGCCTACGGGCGCTGCAGAGCTGCGACCCCAGCCCGTGGCCGGGCCCCGTGAAGCACTCAGTCCATGTTACTAGCTCTGCCAGTTACTCGGTCACTGTGCTACCACTGTCCCCACCCTCCAACAGAAACAGTAGCATTCGTGACGCAACAACCGGGTGCCCCGCACTGTTCTAGGTGCTTGTGCTCCTGGAGGCGACAACAGCTCCGTCCTCATGAAACCCAGGTGAGGTAACACGCGATGTTAATGCCCCCGTCGCCGGGGCACAGGGAGGAACCGAGAATCGAGTGGGACCGTGCGGCCACTACAGGGAACCTGGGACTCAGCCTGAGCAGTCACTCCGACGACCCCACGCCCACCCCAGCAACAGTGACCGCCTTCCCCCAGGGGTTTCGGGAGAAGGAGATTAGAGCCATGAGAACGTTTCTTAAAGCAAAGTACAGCGCACGGGAAACCACAGAGATGAAGGGGGTGCGGTCAGTCCCAGCCTCCCTGCCAGGTTTCTCCTGCCCGCCCGGCCCCGAGTGTGTCCTGTCTGAGAGCGAGGAGTCTCCTGTCCCGCCAGCTGCTCGGCCACAGCTTCCAGGTGAACTGGCCACCTCTCCCTCTCTCCTCGTCCCTCCACCCACAATCCCGGTGGACTTCGCCTTGGACATACGCCCGCCCCCACCCCCACTGGGTGCCACCACACTTCCACTGTGGACGGGACGCCCCCTTCCCGCAGCTGCAGCCGGGGCTCTCCTGGCCCGGCCTGCACATTCCTCTGCTCAGCAGCCCCGGCCGCTCAGCCTTCCATTCCTTCCCGTCCTTCTCGTCCTTCTCAGGGGGGAGGGTCCCAGTCTGCCCTGCCAGCCCCCCGGCCTCCTCTTCTCCGCACTCCCATTCCCCGATGCCCTGCCACGCCTCCCCTCGGGGCTCCGGTGGCCCCCACTCCCTCCCACGTGCTGTCTCTCTGCCGGACACTCTCTCCCCAGCACCACAGGGCCCCCCCTCGGCTCCCTTCACTCAGGTCCCTGCTCGCTGTCACTCCCGGGGGGACCCCTTCCCACTCTCCTATGCACAGAGGGCCACCCCCCACCCTGCTCCATAGTCTTCAGGCCTCTTCACTCTCCAGTGCCACCCCGCACACCCAGTCATTATAGCTCTGTCCCCAACCGAAACAAGAGCGGCACAAGGGCAGCGACCCCCAGTCTGCCTGGCTCACCCCCCAGAACTGCACCCGGCGCAGAGGCATGCCCGCCCTCCTCAGGAGCCTCCCCCCCACCCCCCGCTCACGCCATGAGCAGCAGGTTCCCTGAGGGCAGGGGCTGCACCCCCATCCCCCCCATGCCTGACTCAGAACAGGTGCCCAGGAAGCCCCTGTGCGGTGAACAGAAGGGTTGGATCCTTCTGGAAGTCGGCTGGAATGATTCTTGAACTACATGTATCCAGACTCTAACCCAGGTCAACTGATATTGCCATGAATGAACTTGAACTCCTGGTAGCTGGACTGTACAGCAGCCACACCAATCACGGTGAACCAGAAGCCTGGCCAGGCTCCCCAGACCCGCTGGCTGGCCCCTCCTCCGCCCTAACCTGTGGAGGTGAGGGAGCAGCCGGGCAGGGTGGGCCCTGGGACCCGCCTGCGTCTGTCCAGAGGCTCTGGACTAGATCTCCTACCCTCCTTGTTCACTGTTCGGTCAAGTGACTGTGCCCCAAGGACCATGGCCGTGGGGCGTGGGGGAAACCCCTGGACTGGCCTGTCTGGGGGAGCCCAGCTGGGGGAACCCCACCGCTGATGGAAAGCAGGGGACCCACCGCGTGACGGGGAACCACTGCGGGGTGGAACTCTTCCCTCGGCCTCCACCCACGGGGCCCTACCACACCTCTCACCGCGAGAGCGAGAACCAGAGAGCAGGCCTGCAGAGGGGAAACACCCTGCCTTCTGTCAGGTCTGCCCGCCCCACTCCATTCTCCCCACCCGCCCTGTGTACCTGTAGCCCCCACGCCCATGCTGGAGTGGGCAGGGGCACCTGAAAGACGCCCCCCAGTGACATTCAGGGACACGCTCACTCACTCTGAGACCACGCCCGACTGCCCAGAGGTCTCCCGCTCTACCTGGACCCTGGAATCGGGTCCCTGCTGGGTGTGGGTGTGAGCCACCCGGCCTGTGCCAGCTGTGGTGGGCCTGCCCGCCTGCACCGGGCACTGTCCAGCAGAGACCCGGGCTCAGCCAACGTTGGGCAGACCCAGAACCTCACTGAGCCTCTCAGGAAAGACCTGCCGAGTCAGACTCGCCACAGAGCCCTCTGCGGGCCAGCCCCAAACCCTCCCCGGCTGTGGGTCAGAGTCAGAGCCTGTGCCCTCGTCCTGTGGAGGGGAAGGGCCAAGGGCTCCCACACGCCGCCCCAGACCCCAGCAGCACACCCCGGCCCCCGCAGACCCCAGCCTACCTTCAGGAAGAACATCCTCCTGCCGGGCTTGCCACCGTCGCTGCTGGCCGCCTGCGGGGCTGCGGCCCCGGAGGGCAGGCCGAGGCCAGGGACGCGGCTGGGCCCCACCTCGGACGTGTCTGCCAGCTGCTCGGGCGAGTGGGCCGTCCCCTCCTGGCCCTGGCCCTGGCCCAGTGACATCTCCAAGGGGTCCGGGTGCCTCTCGTCGGGGCTGGAGCTGTCGTCGCTGGTCTTCGCGTGACAGAGCATCAGGGACCGTGAGAGGGCGCGGAACTTCGTGGGCTTTCGGCTCCGAGCAGCCCGGCAGTGCAGCTCCATCCTCAGGGAGGACGTGAAGCTGGCCCTCTTCCTATCCTGGTCTCGGGCCCTCAGCGGATGGGTGGCGACTGGGCTGGGCCTGGCTGCCCCTTCACAGGCACCTGGAGGACAGAGGCAACAGGCAGGAGCCGTGAGACAGCCGGCCGGCCAGGGAGCTCGGCTGGGGCCCTAGAGTGGAGCTTCGGGCAGCCCGGCCTGCCGCACCCCCGGCCCTTCCAGGCTGCCGGCCAAATGGGGCTCCGTGACCCCAGGCGGCTACCACCCCCTCCACCTCCAAGTTCACGGAGGCCAGAGCTTTCCCAGCAAGGAAAACTGAGGCACGGAGAGAAGTGCGTGCCCAGAGCCACAAGGAGTCAGCGGAGGAGCCCGCCACCCATCCCAGGCAGAATCACGGATCAGACAGCCTGGGGATTGTAACCCGTGGAAACTTAAAGGCCATTTCTCAGACAGAAGTTTATGGGGATCCGGTCTACAGGGCAGGTCAGAGGGCGCAGGGGAGACTGGTTCCCCCGCCTGTCCCCTTGCACGGCCCCGGGTGAGCCCTGCGGCATCTCCAGAGACACGCCAGGATCCACAGGCCCGAGTGAAGACCCCCGCCCTCCGTGCCCTCCGTTCCCGGGTGGGGAGCTGACTACTAGTAAGGCTGGGAGCCCCGAGGACGCTCGGTTCACTGGGCGAGGGGGCCCGGGGGAGCCAGGCCCCGTCGCCACCACGCCCGCAGGGGTGGGGCTACGATGTTCCCACAAGGACAGGAGGCGAGGAATCCCCCGAGGACTCTGAGAGGGAGCGGCCCCTGTGCAGAAGCGGAATGAGTTGATGAAATGTGTTTCAGATTTCTGAATTCTCCGACAGGGTCCTGTATCAAAGGCAGTTTTTAAAGGGCGGCCACTACAGCCCAGGGGAGGACTCTAGCTCGGACCGAAGAGTGACTCAGAGATAGGAAATGAAGGGAGGAAATTCCTAATTCCTGCAATCCAATTTTGTATTCTTCTTCATATAGGCTCTGAGTATCTCTAATTACATATTTCTCAGCACTTCGGTTCCTACTTTGAATGGAACCGTTTTGAAATGAACTTTCTAGCTGGTTATTGCTTTTGTATGTTATGACTTGGGCACACGTTCACCACGGGCAGCCTGTGGCTCGCGCATGTTAATCCTAGTAACTCTCCACCAGCCTCTCCTGGGCGTCCAACCACCTGACCTCTGTGCGTTAATACACTCGCTTCCCGTCTACAACGCTTAAACCACTTATTTCATTTTGTGGTCTGATGTTACTGAGGAAAGTCTCCAGCACGCTCGTAAGTACTGATAATGAAGGTACCCCAGGCCTCTCTCCGGGCGTTCGTGGAAATCCTCTAGTGCTTTCTGGCAGTGAGGACACTGATGGCTGTCTGTCGAGACAACATTATTTTTTAGGGCGTTAAACAAATATCCCGCTGGCGGGAATTTGGGGAGAATTCCCACCAAGCACTGTGTCGTTTGTGAAGGGCCTTTCGGCTCCTCAGCACGAGCATGGATCGGCCTGTCTTGACTTCTCCACGTGAAGAAACATCCGTGGGTTTCTGCAGACTGAACGGCCTGCCTCTGTTGCCATGAGTCTCACATGAGGTTGCAGTGAGCAATTCCTTGAAGAGACGAGTGACCTTTTACACTGAGGACTCCCGGACCGATACCCCCGGACGCAAACGGCCTGTGGCCTCCTCTCCTGCCACCTTAGGTCACAAGGGCATTACCAAAGGAGCCGGGGGCGGGTCACACACCTCCTCCGAGTCTCCAAAGCGGCGTGACAGTATAGTGACATCTTTTGGTCCCAGCGTCACTTTTGAGGTGGTTATCCAAAACCTCCCGTTGCTTCCTCGGTTTCTAAGTCGTTTCCTCTGTCAGTCCTGAACACAGCCGTGGTGCCCCTTCCCCTCGAGTCTGCTACGCGTGAATTCCCAGCTGCCCGACAGGCTCACGGCTCACAGCTTTCTCTCTGAAGCTGTGTGCACAGCTGCCCCCGCCCCCGCCCCTTCGCTCTGCTGAACCCGGGCTGCAGGACGGCTGTTCTGTCCGTCCCCCGCAAAGCTCTCGTCCCTGGGATCGGCGACAACGTCCGCCCTTCTTGGCGGGCTTTCTCACGCACTTCTTCCTGCTTGAGTTTTACTCCTCCTTTTCCCATCCTGCTTTCCTTAGGTTTGTGTCTGCCTTCTAGAATTTAACACTTAACTTCCCTCAAATCCATTTTCTCTCTCCTTTAGAAATGACAACTGACCAGGCAGCGGTCACCTTCTCTGGCTTTGAATCCTGCTGGACCTGGGTTCAAATCCCAGCTCAGTGATTTACTCAGCATCCAACCTTCCAAATGTCTTTGACCTTCCTGTGACTCAGTTTTTTAACCCATATAATGGGGGTGACGTAGTCACCACCTCTCCGCCACTCTGAGGATCAGCTGAAATGCTGGAGGTGAGTCCTTCAGCACAGACCGTGGGCTGGTTATCATTGTCACTCTGTCCTTGTCCTCCTCCTCCCCTCTCCCCCTCCTCCTCACCATCATCATCCTCGAAGCCAGAAATTCCCTTCTGAATACACTTTTTGCCACAACCCACAAGCTTTGAAATATGATGTTCTAATTGTTATTTTAGAAATGGTCTCTAAGTGCATTCGTTTCCAGCTTTGACTCAGTTCTTTAAGACTGCTTGTTGCTCTTGTTCCTTTCTTGTGGTTAAAGTCCCAAGTTAATCCTTGTGGTTCTACTGTCTTTATTAGAAAAATTCTAGTGTGAGCGCATCGAGGCCACGGGATGTGACCTGGACACTTTCTATCGGTGGGGACTTACTGAGGCTTACTCTGCGAGCCAGTGTGCGACGTGACTGACGTTCATAGTGTCCGGTGCAAGTCTGAAAGGAACGCCTGTTCTCCGTGTGGAGTTTCAAACATGATGCGTACAAGAATGATGGTAATAAACACACCTACACATGTGTGTTCGAGCCTTGAAGTCCGGAGTAAAACCCTCCCACGCTGTGTCTGTGCCCATCTGGCTCCAAGCAGCGGTGTGCAGCGGTGTGCACTGAGCCCGGCACCGTGTGTACTCAGCTCCGGCACTTTCTGTTTTGCACATTCCAGTGCCTCTGCCGGGCACACAGAGTCACCCTGCTCTCCTCCCCACACTGTGCGCCCTCCTTCCCACCCGTGTGTAGGAAGTGCCCCTTGATCTATTTAAGAGTCATCTCCACCTCTGTTTTCTGTCAGGATCCACCTGCCACCTCGACGCCTTTCCACCTGCATCTTCACGGTGTCTGCCCCCGCTCTGAGTTTCACCTCACGTGGCTGGGCTCCAAACGCGTCCCTTTACAGCGGGGACAGGGTGGGAGTGGGAGGGAGACTCTGTGTCTAGGTTTACTCCGCCTCCCTGTTCAAGCTGAGTCCGGGGGTCTTTTTACTTTGAGTCTGTAACCCCGACACCTTATGTCTTACGAATATTTCCTGCGTGACCTTCTGTCTCATCTCCCGACTGACACATCTTCCCTCGGTGTGTGTGGCTCTGCGTGCTCTGTGTGCCACCCCCCATTTGGTGTTCGTGCCCTCCTCCTTAGAGCAACACAGGCCGTGCGCATACATCCTGTTTCTCTGTGAGTGGTGCTCTGTCGGAAACTACGAAAGCCACTTGTGAGCCCATATCTTTTCCTCCTCGCCCATTCACTCCGAGAACCAGCCCGCCCCAGACACCGCCCCCCTGTGCCAGGGGGACACCCACCTCTCGGTCTCTGGTGGCAAAGGGCTGACTGTGTGCGCGGGCTGTTCTGTGTTCTCTCTCTCCCAGCATCTTTCATCATTTATATGATTTCAGAACCCTGCTGGGAACTCACAGGCCGTCACCCCCGTGCCCAGGCTCAGCCCTGCCAGGGCAGGCGTGCCTGCCACCCTCCCCCACCCCAGGGCCCGGCTCTGTCCCTTCCTTGGACTCTTTCTGCTGTGTGGCCGGCCACTGCTTCAGCCTCCCCAACCCCGAGCTTTCTCTACCGCTGGGCCTCGCGTACTCCTTCTAACCCTGATGCTGCATCAGCGCGCCTTGGGTCCCCTTTCTAGGCAGCATTTCTCTGAAACCCAGCCAGGCCCCGGCCCACACCCCCGAGCTGCCTCGGGTGCCCAGTACGCTCCGCTCACCCCCACTCCACACCCCCGCACAGCTGGGCCAGCTCACCACCCTGGTTGGTTGAGCCCCGTTACCCCTCCTGCACCCTGAGCTCCTGGGAGGGAGCAGGCTCCTGTCCACTGTGCTCAGAACTGAGCCGCCAGGCCTAGCTCCGTGAAAGACCCCAAGACCCACTCCAGAAGTGCATGCGGAACGACGGAGAACTCCTGCGTGTACAGCGTGGGGGCGCCTCCCCACTGCTGATGGGGGCAGAGCAGGACACGACAGGTCACAGGCACCTCGCCTTGCCGGGCAAGCCCCTCTCGGGCACAAGCTGCAAGCTGCCCAGCCCGCCTGCGTCATATCTGGTGACCGTGAGGAAGCAGGAAGACTCCATAGTAGTGGAGGAGGAGGAGGAAGATCTCTCTGTCCTGCGCATGCAGAGACGAAGGTTTGGGTTTGCCTTCTGGTAAGAAGGGATATACCATCTCCTTCAAGGTCATTTCTGTTTTTCTCTTACACACACACACACACACACACATTAGTCACCAGCTTCTGCACCTGCGAGGATGGGCCTGAGCTGGGAGGGTGTCACTCTGCGAGAGGAGGACATGGGTGGTTCCCTGGGCCGCAGGCAGCGAGGAAGCTGCCAGGTAACTGAGTTCAGCAGAGAGCGAGCGTGGTCGTCCCCCAGAAGAGCACCGGCCCTGGGACCGAACCAACGTGGGAAAGGCCAGCAGCGTGCCCAGGGGCAGGAGCACGGGCTTCCCTGTCTGTGTCAGAGGTGCCCACCCTGCACCCACTGGCTAGGAGCAGCCCCAGGGCGAGGGAGGCCTCCTCGGGGTGCTGCCTTTCTCCCACGCTCTCCCCTCCTCCTCCTCCCACATCCCCAGCCACAGGGACAAGGTCGAGGCTCCTACGCCAGAAACCCCAAGGCCAGAGGCTCCCGGGGACGCAGGGCACGGGAGAGAGACACCCTGCCCCACTCCGACTCCCACAGCTGTGTCGTGGTCACCTCTCTGCACCACAGAGCAGCAGGCCACCCCTACCCAGGGGACACGCTGGCTCCTGCTGCTGCCCGGCCCTAGCGCTGCGTCCAAGTGTGATGTTTCAACAGCCACGACCTTCCTTCTCCAGCACCAGCTCTGCCGCGCAGCTCAGAGAGGCCAGCCTCTTGCCCCAGCTAACAGCCAGAGGACACCCGCTCACCTGGGCTCATCTGTCTCCCCACTCACAGCCCCCCGGGGCGGCCGCCTCCCTGGCTTCTCTCTGCAGCTGCCCAGTAGGGACCACGGCACCATCTATTCCAAGACAGCCGGCAAAGAATGAGCACTGGACACGCTCTTGTCACAGAGGCCAGTGTCACGCCAGGTCCCGGGTGCTGACGGCCGGGATGCTGTGAGTCAGACCCTGCCTCCACCACCTGCTCCGGACAGGTGACTCGGGCCGGCGCGGCTGACCTGGCACGGCTTGCAGGGGCCCCCGACTGCAGCCATCTGACTTCTCAGCGGGAGAAGCCACACTGCAGAAGAGGGGCCGCCGGGCAGGGTGTGCCACCGCGGAGCCGAGGCCACCATCTGCTGGGCTGGCAGGGAACAGCCGGGCCCGCCCAGCGCCCAGCACTCCAGCAAGGCCCCTCACCTTCCCTGGGCCGCTCATCAGCCGCGAGGAGGGCAGGAAGGGAGCATTCGATCCTAGTGCTCACAGTGTGCCTGGCACACTGTAGGTGCTTTACGGAACCGTCGGCTCCCACGAACCTGCCTCCAGCATCATAAACAGCACCAGCCCCGTGTCACAGGTGACAAAGCCACTGCAGGGACAGCCACTGAGCAGGTCCCTGGGGTACTCAAGGCCCGGTGACCCCCGGTCCCAGCCCCTCTCTGGCCCAGCCAGCTCCCCAGCAAGCGTGTTATCGGCCAGGAGTCCGACCCAGAGGCACCGATTTGATCCCAGCCTCCCCCAACGGCATCGCGGGGCCTGCCTGTGCGGGCTGTTCCTAGAAAACGCGCCGCCCCCCCCCCCGCCCGAGCTGACGCAGCCCAGTGGCTCTCCAAGTTGGGTCCCAGCCGACAGAACCAGCATCACCTGCTAGCCCTCCTGAACCTGAAGCCTGTGGATGCCTCCCCGCCACACTGCTTCCCCAGGCCCTGCAGGTGGCGCCACTGCAGGCTCCAGCTTGGGAACCAGCGACATGAATTGCACAGCACGTGGGGAGCCACGCAGCACCCAGGGACAAGGCGCCTCTGGGTGTCCTGTCAGGTTGGTCCCCAAGTGACCGGGCGCTGCCCCCCTCATG
This sequence comes from Tonatia bakeri, assembly GCA_004024845.1. Lineage (NCBI taxonomy): Eukaryota > Metazoa > Chordata > Mammalia > Chiroptera > Phyllostomidae > Tonatia > Tonatia bakeri. The sequence goes on along the minus strand of PVIA01011003.1, from coordinate 20,904 downwards.
TGCCCTCGCAGAGCCCAACCTACGGGTGACCTTTAACCCCATCTGCCCCCGACCGTGGGCCCACACAGCACTCCAGGCAGGGCCTGTGTGAGCTGTTTGTGTGGCCTTCTCTTCTAAAGAATGGAATGCACCCCACGCTCACCCCCCCAGTGTCCCAGGGTGTCCGGGGGCTTTAATGAGGGAGTGGGTGTTGCCGAAGGGGCTCCGGCATTCCCCGCGAGGCTGCGGTGACCCCGCAAATGGAAATGGAAAACAGGAGCTGGGGTGGCAGTCCTGTCATCAGACAGAGGAGACCTTCCAGCAAAGGCCGGGACAAGGGACAGTGCATAACGATGCAGAGAGCATCCGACCAGGGCACGTGACCTGTGTAGACATGTGTGCACCCCACACCGGAGCCCGGGAACACATGAGCACACCTCAGCGGACACGGACGGGCACATGGGGAGTCGTGGGCGGGGGTTAGCTCCCCATGGACTCACTGGACAGATGTCCCAGGCATAAAACCAACACGGAAACTGCGGCCTTGAGCGACTCATCCGACCAGATGGAGGCCACTTAATCGATTACTTTTGCACTTAATTGATTACTTTTGCGGCCTTTCACCCGAAAGCAGAAGATGCATACATTCTTTTCAAGTTCATATGGAACATTTTCCAGGAAAGACCGAGTAGGAGGACTCAGAACGAGTCTCAATAAACTGACGGTTAAAATCGGATCGAGCATCTAGTCTGACCACAGTGGTGTAAAACCAGAAATCAGTCACACGGAAAACAGGCAGACACGTGGGGTCACAAAACAGTGAAGGGGGCAACGGCAAGGTCAAGGAGGAGATCGAAATACACCAGAGACACTGAAAAACGAAGACACGACCCCCCAGATCCATGGGAGCCCGAGCAGAACCCACAGGGGGAATCCACAGCCACGCAGGCCAGCCCCAGCAAGCACGAAAAATCGCAAATGAACGATCTCCCCTCGCACCTGACGGGACTGGAGAAAACAGCGACGCCCGCAGTGTGTGGGAGCGAGGACGCCGCAAAGACCACAGTGGAGATGACAAAACTGAGTTTTAAAAGCCAGTACAAAATACTGGTGCAGCCAAGAGCTGGTTTTTTTGAAAAGATGTGCAAAATTGATAAACCTTTAGACAAACTCATCAAGAAAAAGAGAGAAGAGGGGCCCAAATAAAACCAGACACAAAACAGAAGTGACCAGTGACACTGTGGAAATGGTGCAAAGGATCAGGAGAGAAGACGGTCATGTGCCAACAGAGCAGACCGTCTGGACGAAGCGGGCTGGCTCCCGGAAACAACAAGACTCCCAGACTGAAAGAGGAAGCCACAGGAAGGCTGAACTGACCCATAACTAACAGCAAAGTCTAATCGGGAATCCCCAAACTCCCCACAAACCAGAGTCCTGGACCAGATGGCCTCACGGGTGGATTTTACCCACAACATTCAAAGAACTAACATCTACCTTTTGCAAACTATTCCCAAATATTCAAGAGGAGGGAAGGCTTCCAAACTCATTTTATGAGGCCAGCATTACCCTGATCCCAAAACTAGATAAAGACACCTCAAAAAGAGAGAGAGAGAGAGAAAGAGAGAAAGGAAGGAAGGAAGGAGGAAGGGAGGAAGGAGGAAGGAAGGGAGGAAGGGAGGAAGGAGGAAGGAAGGGAGGAAGGAGGAAGGAAGGAGGGAGGGAGGGAGGGAGGGAGAGAGGAAGGGAGGAGGGAGGAAGGAAGGAGGAAGGGAGGAAGGAAGGGAGGAAGGAGGAAGGAAGGGAGGAAGGTTATATGCTGGTGTTCCTGATGAACATGGATGCAAATATTCTCCACAAAATCTTAGCCAAACAGACTCAGCACCACATCCCAAAGGTCACACACCGTGACCGCGTGGCACGCACTCCTGGGTGTACGGCTGGTACAGGCCTGCCTATCAATGAGTACCGTGCAGTACACAGAGCAAATGAAGGGTGACAAGCACACGGTCAGAGAAACACAAAGAAGGGGTGGGGCACACACAGGCTCACAGCTGTCTGCATGGGAAATAAGGCAGTAATTCATGAATGACACAAGAATAAACTCTGTTTTGTGTCTCACAACTGTAAACCCACTGTTGCCAGCCCCTGTGCACATGGAGAAAACACTGGACAAAGCTCAGCACCCACGCCCGACTGGGAACTCTCGGCAGACGGGGAGCAGAGGGAACACTCCTGGACGTGGGGAATGCTGTGCAGGGCAAACCTTCAGCTCACATCACACTCGGGAGAAGCTAAAAGTATCTTCCTTAAGACCAGGAGCAAGACAACCTCCTGAGTGGGAGAGGGTGTTCACCAATGATACGGATCATGAGAGGTTAATATCCAGGATATATAGAGAACTCATACAACTTGACACCAAGAAAAATATCTGGTTTAAAAAAGTACCGTATTTTTTGGACTATAAGATGCACGCCCCCCCAAATCTGGGAGGAATAATGGTTGTTAATGCTGCTGTTCAGTTCTGTTTGCATTTACATGGGTGAAATACTATGTTATTATATATTTTACCACATTCTTCGCTTCAAAATTTTTTTTGCTATTTTCCTCCTCTAAAACCTAGGTGCATCTTATGGTCTGAAAAATATGGTAATGGGCAAAGGACCTGAATAGATGTTTCTCCAAAGAGGACACACAGATGGCTCAGTGTCACTAATCATCAGAGAGACACAAATTAAAACCACAACCAGGCACCGCCTCACACATGTCAGGGCGGCTACCACCAGTACGTCAACACACAAGTGCTGGCGAGGACTCGGAGAAGGGGACACTCGAGCACTGTTGGAGGGAATGTAGGGACCACTGGATCCCCGGGTTCACGTCTCGGGGGGCACCCCAGCCAGGGAAGTGGGTTTGGTGAGGGGGTCCGCCCTGTGCTGGCTTTGTCACCCACAGGATGCGCCTCCCCCTGAGCCCAGAGGGTACCACCAGTCTAGTTCCTGGAGGATCCCCTGACACAGTTACTCACCTGGACACCGCCCCACCTCCGACTGTCCCCGTCACACCCCATGGCTGCCACCGCCCTGAGTCCCCGCTGCCCCTGACGGCTGCTGCCCTCGGGTGGGCTTTTCAGAATCTGGAATGGCTGGTGGCACTCTCCTACATAAACCCTCCAAGATCTTCATACTGCTCTAACAAACTTTTTTAAATTAAATTTATTTTTTTAACTTTCATTTATTTATTTTTAGACAAAGGGGAAGGGAAGGAGGAAAGAAAGAGAAACATCAATGTGTGGTTGCCTCTCATGCACTCCCTGCTGGGGACCTGGCCCACAACCCAGGCCTGTGCCCTGACTGGGAATCACACTGTGATCCTTTGGTTCACAGACCTGTGCTGAATCCACTGAACCACACCAGCCAGGGCTCCTTTTTTTAACTTTAAAAAGCGGTTCTGGTTTTTTAGAGCAGTTTTCAGTGTACAGAGAAATTGCACAGACAGTACAGAGTTCCCAGAACTCTACTCAGCCCGCAGCGCCCCTCCCCCGAGAGATCAGCTCCGCGCCCTCAGGCCCGCACAGGGTCCGCTCCCACCGGGGCCCGCTCTCTGTGCTGCGCCGTGCATGGGCTCGGACACACGCATGACGTCCCGTGTCCACCAGCACACGGCGGTGCAGAGACGTGTGCCGTGTCCCCCACGGTCACCCCTCCCCAAGATGGCCTTGTCTTCAAAATAAAGTCCAAATTCCTCGCCGTGCCTCAGGGATTCACATGAGGGTGACCATTTACCCAAGAAGCCACACCCACGTCACCAGAGGCCTCGGCCCACAACATCCCCCACCTCCGTGTGTGGGAAGGCTGCCCTCTGCATCGCCCCGTGGCTGCGCCCTCCTGCCCCGTGTCTGTCCCACACCCAGGATCCGTCTGACCTCTCCCTGCCTTCTCGGAACTGGTCACCACCCAAAGGTGTCCCGCCAGTCTACTCGGGCACTTGTGTCCCACCTGTGGGTCCCCGGAGTCGTGCACACCCCAACCAGGAACTCATGAGCCTGCTCCGGCAGGGCGCCCCCGCCCCCTGCTAGGGCCATCCTGGCCCGTGAGGGTCCAGTGAACATTTCCTGAGCGAATCAACCCAAACCGAAGGAATAAATAAATGACGCGTCTACGTTTGTTTGCACTTGAGAGTTTGCAAAGAGCTCTTCTCGCAGGTTCTTAGTCTCACGCACGTGACTAGGCTCAGAATTAGACGAACCTCGAGACCCGCGTTCTCACTCAGGCCACAGATGAGGCAGGAGCGAGAACGTTCTCTCCCAGGGAAGGAGGCTGGCGTCCCATGAGGCCCCCTGGGGGGGACAAGTGCGCCCGGGGGGTCAGCCCCTCACTGCAGGGCGCAGGGAAGACACAGGGGGCACAGAACCGCACTCGCTCCCACTAGCACAGCGCCGGACCCTGCGGGGGCACAGGAGTGCGCCCCGCGCTCCCCGGACCCTACGGCTGCCCCCTTCCTTCTCCTGATGCCCTCGGCCAGGAAGAAGGCAGGCACGGGTGGAAAAACGGCCGTCCTGGGCACACAGCCAGACTGCAGTCCCCGCTTCCCGGCGTCGGAGCAGATGAACCACACCGGAGACTCTGCCGGGGCCCTCCAGCCAGCAGGCACACGCGGGGAGGGGGTGGCTCACGCTGAAGGGTTAAGGAGCACAGGGTGGGGGGGTGGGTCCTGGGCTGGGCGGTGCTCTTCCCAGGCCCAGCCTGGGCTCCTGCACAGCAGGCCTCCCCTGCAGGGACCTCAGGAACAGGCCAGGTATCTGGAGGGACACAGCAGGGAGGGAAGCTCTGCTCGGCATCTGGCAGGGACGCTGTGTTCAGTTCGGGGTCTCTGCTTTCACGGCTGTGTGCAGACAGTTAGGTCCACGATGCTTTTACGAGGAGGATGAGAGGACCCCCCGCCCCGCCACTCCATGCCCAGCTCCGTGCAGTGTTTCAGGCCGGGCCAGGGGTGAGTGGAGGAGCAGCGTGCTGCTGGGCGGGGCTGAGCGGGGCAGTTATTTCTCCCCCCACACACCCGCCTCCCACAGCCCTCCTGCCCACACAGTCATCTGAGGAACGCCGCTTCCTGCCTTGCATCAGAAAGATTTTTTCAGATGAAGAAATCCCTGCTTTCTTTTCTTAATTTGTTATTGTCGTGACACGCTGAGTCAGGCCGCAGAAATGTGGCACCCCGGCCCGAGGCCACCCGCCCGTGTTCGCAGAGGCTGCTCCCACCGCCACACCTCCTCAGACGCCTGCTTGGCCCCTTCCAGCTCAGGCCTCCTGCTGGCTGGCCAGCTCCCAAATGTTTCCCAGGGCTGGCCCAGAGTCACCTCCTCCAGGAAGTCTTCCTGACTGCCCCAACTCCCTGGTCCAGGGAGGAGCTGCCCTCTGTCCTCTGAAAGCACTCCATGCTGATCTCCCTCACCTCTGCCTTCTGCCTCTGTGGCCTCACCGAAACCCCTGCACAGAGTGGGTGCTAAGTAACTGCCAGAGCACAAGAAAGAGGAAGGAGGGGTGTCTTTGTGGTCACACGCAGACGCAGGTATGACTGAGACACACGGACAGAAGGAGGTGAGTGGCTGCTGGCACAGGAGGTGGCGGGTCCCCCGAGAGTGCGCTGGCCCCCCATGTCTCCTCCCAGGTCTGCAGGCTGGGCAGCCTGGGGCAAGCCACGCCCCTTGCTGGAAACCTCACTGGTGAAACGTGCTGTGATAAGACTGAACGGAGAACACCTTCACTGCCTGACACAGGGTGGTGCATCCACAGATACCAGCTCTGCCTTCCCAGAACCGCACTGCACCTGCAGTGGGGGGTGCACAACGAGGGGCACAGAACGGGGCAGCGGAGCTGGTCCAGAAGTCCCAGAGCCCCGCCCCGCCCCGCCCCGCCTGGCCCACGCCCCCACGTCTTCCTGCGACTGCTTCTCTCCCCAGCGAAGGAAGGCTGTGCCCAGTGCCTCCCAACCCCGGCCAGTCTGGGCTGCGGCCGGTAATCCAAGGGCAGCCCTGGTGGGAACGGCCTGGCACCCATCGCCCCGACTCCGGACCCACAGAGCCCTGACAGAGTGCTGGCCACCCCCGGGCGTCCAGGTCCCACGACAGAGTACCTGCTCGTGCCCCTGGGCCCTGACCTGTTCCTCTCCCAATGTCAGGGCCCAGAGCCCCAGCCCTAACCCCGAGCCAAGGCCCCTGCCCACTCTGCTCAAAGTGAGGGGTCTGTCCCACAAAGCAGGCACTGTGCTTTACCCAGGCCATCACATTGAGGGGCACCCTGCATGTTATTAGTAAAGAGGGGAGGCAGCTGAGAGGGGGCGTGGGAGAGTTTTCTGGGGCGAAGGCAACCTCGCACGGGGGTGCCCATTAGTTCACAGTGACCGGGGGGAGCACTCAGGACACGCCCATTTCCCTGTGCGTAGCCCCCACCCACCAGATCAGGAACACTGGAGTGCTCGGATGTGCACTGCCCCCGTGCCCGATGTTTGCACGGAGACGCCTTGGAAAGCAAGATGGCGGCAAGGCCAGACGGTGGGGGAGAGACGGGTGGACACGCGGTGAGGCCAACAGTGGGAGCGTGTCACTCGTGGAACCCAGACGGTGGGTGGGTCTGTGTCCCCCGACTTCGATTCTTCCCACGCTCCTGTCTGAGAAACGTCTGCAACAGGAGTTTGGAAATAACCACGGAAAGCGAGGGGAGCCCGTGGCACAAGGGGACAGGAGAATCTGGCATGGCCCAGGCACCTGCTGGGGTTTCCCGAAGCCGGAGACCATGGCGGGGACACCTCGCAGGAGCTGAGACTCGGCCCCCAGCCCGGCACGGTGGGAATGGTGGCCCGTGGCGCTGGGCAATCCCTCAGCTGCAGGAGGACGTGAGAAGGGCGGAGGTCAGGGGGAAGGCCCTCGGGCAGGGCCTGGGCTGAAGGGTACTCAGGGGCAAGGAGGCGCTGGGGGCCCACCTGGCGGCTAGCCGCCGCCTGTGGGGGACAGAGACTGGGGCTCCCGGTGTTTTGCCGCAGTGGCTACAGCTCTTATTCCCCGCGCCAACAAGCCACCGTGATTATTTTTAAAAGCTGCTGGCAGACGGATGGACGAACACTCACACAGCTCCCAGGGGCCCGCTCGGCTGGCGAGACTTGAAACAGGTCTTTTTTTTTGCCGCTCCCTAACACGCTGATCCCTTTCCCTGGAGCTTGCTTCTTTCCACACTCTTGGTCCCTGCCTCACTCCTGCAGACCCTGCAGTGCCCAGCTCAGGCACCACCTCCTCAGGGAAGCCCTCCGGGGTCCAGGGCCCAGTTCAGCCGCGTGGCCCCTCATCTCCCTGTGGTCTGCATGTGAGCTTGTTTAACGTGTCCCGTGAGTTCCCCGGAGCCAGGCCCCCGGGCACGGAATGCTCTGTGCTCTGACGAATGTGCTGAAAATCAGTTCCAAGTGTCTGAGAAAGTGACTTCACTCTCTGTCAGTTGAAAAATAAATAGAGAGCGGGCAGTGGGGTGAAGACCAGAAAATGAATCCAGCTCCATCTGCCTGTTTCGGGCCATGTGACCCAGCGTTAACCGTCTGAGAGGGACAGCAGCGTCCCCCGGGATTCGACTTGTTCCCTGGAAGGAATGCGGGCAAGGGGAGAAGATCTACAGAACTCCCCCCAGACCCCACCCCAGCTCCTGCCCCCGCCCCCTGCTAAGGCTGGCCTCACGCGACCCAGCAGGAGGAAGGGAGGGCCTGTGCAGGAGGCCTGGTGCCTGAGCGTGGGTGTCACGGCCAGCACCACGGCCACGGGCTCAGAACCTGCGCTGCTGAAAGGGCAGCCCAGGGAGGCCCGCAGAGTCTGAACACGCTCCCACAGCCGCCATCCACGGGACGGCCAGTCCCCACCACGGAGAAGGGTGTTGTCCCTCGGAGAGGAGGACCCGCTGAGGTCCTCCAGGTGGCCATGCCTGCCCTCCCCGTCTCCCCATCTTCCCGCAGCAGCAGACGCAGAGAGAAGGGGGCCTCGAGCACCATGACCAAGTGGCATGGAGGCGTGTGGCCGGCCAGGCCTGGCCCTCAGCAGACACAGAGTGGGGCTCTGTGAGCACCCACCGCCGGCTGCCCTGCCCCAGAGGCTGCCCGCACGTGGCGACAGCCCTGCAGGGCACGAGGCCCAGGCTCATCTGGTTGGACTGTCCCACTGCCCCGCTTGCTCCTCACGGGTGTGCTCCCAGGAACCTGCTCCAGTGGTCCTCCGAACAAATAGCTATCCGTCGTTACCAGGGAAACGGACCAAAGCCGGAGCAGCCAGGGACAGGGAGCGGTGAGGCCCCGAGTACATGGAGAAGTCTCGGGGAACACGGAGCAGCTGGCATGCACCTGGTCTGGCCCCACCCTCGAGGTCCCCCCGTGAAGGCAAACACAATGTTGTCCACTCCCGAGGGGAGACACTCCCAACACTTAGCCTGCTTTGTACAAGAGAGGGACAGGGACGCCACGGCCACCTGGGTGGGTCCCTGTCACCACAGGGGCGGCCCACTCAGGGGCGCCAGCCTGGGCTCTCACCACCCACGGCCGCTCAGGCCGCCCCGCAGTCCTGGGAGGTGGGGGTGCTGGCCCCGCTCTGCAGAGGGGGGGCCGAGCCCCAGCCACGTGAGACCCCTCCCCTGAAACCAGGGCGCCTGTCGCTCCCACAGCCTGGACCCTCCGCCAGGGCCATGCCCACAGCCTGGTCCGGGGCCCTGTGCTCGGCTGCCTTTCCTCACGTTCAGGGGTGCTAGAGTGGGACCCCGCAAGTGGGTCCCACCCAGGGTTCTAGCCGCTTCTCCCCACCCTCCTGGGAAGAGTCAGAGTGTGCCTTTGACCCGCCTCATTCTCCTCCGTAAGGAAAACCATGTGCTCCCCGTCTCCTGCCAGAGTTACGACAGCTGACGCGCTGCCAGTGCCGGCTGCGAGTGCTGGGCACGGGGTTAACGCGTCTCCCTGACGCCTGTTTATGTTCCCGCAGTCTGTGCTCAGACACCACCCGGCGTGGGCCGTGCCTGCAGGGCACACGGGGCCCCAGGGCGTGCCAATCCGGGGGGTCCCAGGCCCCTGCTGCGGACACCTGCACCCCCCACCCTGGGAGCCCCGCAGCACCCTCCCTGTTCTGCTCCCGCCGGCCCCCGAGCCCTGCTGGTGGGGACCCGGCCTCCAGGGCACTCCCACCTTGATGCCCCTGAACTTTGCCACTGACACCAACAGGGGAAGTGGATGCTCCGGAGAGCTGCCCCGGCCGGGGCTTGCTCCTCGCCCTTGGTGGTCCAGCCACCCCCCGATCCCCCCCGGCAGCAGGCTCTCAGCCCGGTGAGCACTAAGCCAGCCTCTGCCGGGACACTGCCGACAGATGGGTGTTGGTCCTGCCACTCCACACACTCACACACGTGCACGCACACACACACATGTGACCCTGTCCGCACCACACACTTGGCAGCTGAACCAAAACTGTGCTTCCCGCCCACCCCACCCCCCGCATCACGTCACACCCTCCATCCCCCTCCCCATGAGTTCCCGAGGAGCAGCCTCACTCACCGGCCCCCCTTCGAGGGAAGATTCTCTTCTGCAAACTCATCCCCGGGGGCTTGGAAGACAGAGAAGTCCCAAGAGCCGGGTCCAGGAGCCGGGGGACCCGCAGCAGCTTCTAGGGCGGATGGGATCGGAAAATGTGCTGAAACTACCAAGAAGCTCTCCGTTGGAACTGCTTTTCCTCGGCCGGCCGGCAGGCAGGCAGGGAGGGAGGGGAGAAGTCCCTCCCGAACTGCCAGCAAGTCCTCGACGTCTCAGGGCAGCGCTTCCAGCTCCGGCCCTGCTCGCACAGTAGTGCGCATGGAAGCAGTGCTATTCCGCTGCGCCCAGCCCTCGGATCCCGAGCCTCCTCCTGCACCACAGACAAACAGGCAAAACCACACGCTCTCCTCTGGACTCGGAGTCCGGCGCGAGCGGGCCAGGCGCAGCCCTGCCTGAGGTCCCCGGGGTGGAAATCGCTCGCGCCCTGGACCCTGTCCCTGGCTCCCCACCCCCTTACTGTTCCTCTTAAATGAGTCCTGGTGTGTTTGTGTGATTGCAGGAGACACACACAACACCTCGAGTCCTTGCCTGACATCGTAGTGATTCATTTTCTCCTACACACACACACACACGCACACACACACACACACACAGTGCCTGTTCAGTCCAAGTGAAAACGCCTTTCATAAGGTCTGCGCAGGGCTGGGGCAGCGGACTCGTGAATGCCGCCTGTGTCCCCAAAAGGGCTGCTGGGCTGGGGCGCGTGCAGGCTGACGCCCACCAGGACAGACCGTCCCCCGCCCGCCCGAGTCGGGACCTCGAGGGACCCAAGCGAGGGGGCTGCCGACCCGGGTGGCGGGGCTATGAAGTCGGTTCGGCCCGTCCATCCCAGTACCCCGCTTGCCTTCTCCTGCTGGAGAGTCTATTTTTAGACTTGGACAAGACGGACTATTATTTTAAATGACCAATTTGATTGCTGGGTTAAATAAATCCTTGGATTCCCCACCGAAAAAGACCAAAAAAAAAAAAAAATACAATGAGTGGGCAGAGTCAGAGCTGAAAACGGGGAAAGCACAGGAGGGTCTGGGGGCATGGCCACGTGAGACCAGGCAGGCGGGCGGGCAAGCCTGGCATGTCATCGAGAGAACGTCACCAGGGAGGCCAGTGATAGCCAGGCTCTGAGTCATCTGATTCTGTGAGTGTGCAAGGGGCAATCGTAACCCTGCCCAAAGGCTGCCTCGGGCCCCCAGACACCACATGGGGCTTCCCGGAGCCACAGGCTTCACACCCTGCCACCGTCGCTTAGCTCAGACCAGGCCCGGGTCACCGTGACCCCTCCCCCCCCAGCACATCTGTGAGGATCACAGTCCTCGAGGCAGCACCACTGTCTGCCAGCAAACTCCTGCTCTCAGCACCTGGAGTCAGAACAGCTCCCCCACCCCCACCCCCGCTCCCACCCGGGAGGAGGCGGCTGTGGAATCCCACCAGCTCGACCTTACTCTTCTAGATAAGAAGAGAAACACTTCTCATCTAGCCCTGTGACTGCAGGCATACGAGGCTGCAGCTGCACCGTGTCAGGGCACCAGCCAGAGTGGCCTGTGCGTCTGAGGAGCACCACCCACAGGCAAGGAGCACCCCCCCAGCGGGGGCCGGGGGCTGCTGGAGAGGGGGGCTGCTTCACGGAAATTAGAGTGACTGACCATCCCAGGAGAGTGTGTGTGTGTGTGACACTGGGAGACGAATTAACCTGGTCACGTGCTCAGGAGGTACGGCATGAACCACAGATACGAAACAAGGTTTGGAGAAGTCACGCTGAGGGTTTTTCTTCCCTCTGTGAGCTGCCTGATGGCTACCGGGCTCCCTGACCCCCCGGTATTGGCCCACAGCTCAGGGACGGCCGTAGCTCTCAACCCACACCCTGAAGAGGAGGACAGGAAAAGTCCTCCAGGTCCCACCCTCGCCTCTGGGACTCCTGGGCAGACTCTTAAATCAACAGCAAAGGCTGGAGGTTTGAAAGTCACGACTTTGATCTTGTGAAGCGAGCTTCTGACAAAGGAATGATTATTTGGAGTAGCGGGCGGAAAAATGGGCCCCCCCAAGATGTCCACTCCTGTTCTGGGACGCGGTGAATATGTGACATTACACGGCGGGAGGGGTGCTAACGACCTTCCTCTAGGGGGAGCTATTCTGGACTCTCCGACCCTGTGTCCTTCAGAGCGGAAGGGGGAGGCAGAAGAGGGGTCAGCGCCAGAGGCAGCTCTGCGGAAACCACACGGCCGCCTCGGACGATGAACCCCGCCACAGCCAGGGCTGCAGGTGCTTCTGCAGCTGGAAAACTCAAGGGTGTGGATTCCCTCCCCCCGCCCCGCCCGCCAGCCCCCACAGAGGAAGGTTAACTGCCAGTACCTGGATTTTTCCCAGGTGAGGACCATTGGGGACTTTTTTTTTTTTTGTAAATAGCCTATCAGCTACCTGTCCAAATGTGCACAAAGATTATCTGGCTAATGGATGGTGAGTGTTTCTTATTTCATTTCCTCTGATTTTTACTCATTTGTTTTTTGCTCAAAAGGAACAGGCTTGATTCTCAGGGAGGAAAAAAGGTGGGGATGTGTGTGCAGGAAGTTGCAGTCCTCGAGAGCCCAGAGCGTGTCCCACACACAGAGCTGCACCTTGCGCATCCTTCCGCTGTGTGTGTGACGGAGGGGACCTTCCTGTCCCCCGGGGTCTGCAGCAAAGGATGGCAGATGACCTGCAGTGACCACCCATACTGCCCTGCGCCCTCTGGGCCTCTGCCCTGCCCCCCACAGCAGTGCCCCCCCCCGCCCTCCAGGGCTGTGCACTTGCTGGACTCCCCACCCCCCACTCAGTCGGCTCCCCCAGATGGCGCTCACCTCAGAGGGCTGTGTCACCTGCCCTGGCTGGTCCTTGCGCCCCCCCGCTCCGGGGTTACAGACACAGACACCCCCCTTGGCAGAGTGGGCTCTGCCCCATCCTGAGCCAATTCTGACCAGGCAGCCAGGATGCCAGGGGCTCAGAGGGTCCGGCCGACGAGCCATGATGCCCTGGCTGCAGTGGGTGCAGGGTCTGTGTGCCTGGGTTGAGCCCCGAGCGTCCTGTGCCCAGGGATGGGCCTGGCTGGCCAAGTCCACTCTCAACTCCATGGACAGGCCCATCTGCACCCCACCGGACCTGCGCCTGCCCTGGACCATGTCCCACAGGGCGCACGGCCCCCTCACAGGCACTGGACCGTGCAGTCTGCCCTGCCTCCTTCTCCCCGAGCACGAGTGGCTGCCGGACCGGGATCCAGCGCAGGCTGCTCCCAGGGTGGACCCCCACCCACGTCCAGCTCCCTGAGGGTCTGTGGTGTCCCAGGGTCCGCCCCAGGAAGCCCTGTGCACAGCACCTGCTGACGTCCACACGTCGTATCGAGCACTCGGGAGCGGTCTGAGCCACGGCCCATGGCGTCTCCCCAGGGCCACCGACCTCACGCCTCTCTCCTCCTCTCCTGGGCCCCAGTGCAGCCAGCCGCCTCCGCCACGGTCTTGAACCCTGGCCACTTCCCACACATTCTCACAGATGCAGCTGCCACGTGGCACGGAGGGACGCGTGATGACCTGCATGACACTGACCCCGAAGGAGCTGGGGGGGCTGCTCAGTGAGCACTAGTGGACTGGTTTTCAGTCGGATGGGCCCTTGTTAACCTGAACGCCTTCATCCTGCGGATGGTAAGCGCAGCTAAAAATCAGTTTTCTTGTTCAACGAACCCCTGCCTTTCTAAATATTGTCTGCCTTTAAAATTTGCTTTCACACTCAAAGTTACTGACAGCCTGGGATGCCAATGTGTGGCACTTAAAATGCTTCATGATTTTCTGGACACTTACCTTAAGGACACACGGAGCTCCCTGCCGCATTCACAGACAGACGTCAGCACGGGCTGGCTGTCTCCCTGACACGGTCCTGACACTCGAGCCGTCTGCCGCAGCCCTGGAGGCCGCAGACGCTGCGGAATCATCCATCACCCATCGGCGAGGGTCGGCTCTCACCCCGAACCTGTCAGCGAGGGTCTCTCGTCAGCCGTCATTTCATCCACACTGTGTTACAGTTTCTCAGTCGAGAGCTGAACATGTAAATGAATAATCAGTTTCAGGGGCCTGCCCAATGTGCCCCCAGACGGAAGACTGCCATCTGCACCGTCCACTCCAAGCCTCAGGCGAGCGCAGTCTTGGAGTCATGGAGTCAGAGCTGGGACGGCTTGGGGTGGGCTTTCCCACGTGGTCTGCAAACGGCTAGTCTGACCCGAGCCCCCCTGGCCCATGTCCTCCCTGTAATATTAATATGTGGACCAACTGGTGTGAAGCTGTTCAGGCTAAAGGCAGTGTGACGCACCTGCTCCCCGTTCCCGCCTCCTGTGTTCCCACTCCCCCCTCAGCAGCCCCCGGAGCTCTGCTGTGCACGCCAGGAAGCCTCTGTCCTCTGAGCGTGGGCATGGGGGGCTGCAGACTAGACTGAGAAATGCTTTGCTCAAAGACAAAGGATCCCAGGAACGGCAAGAGGCCTAGAGGCCCCCCAGGCCCACCACCCCTCTACCACGCGGGTCCCTTGCAGCCAGCCCCTGGGGACCAGCCCGCAGCGTGCTGGGATGCCCGAGCAGTGGGACACACCCTGCCCCCAACACCACAGACAGACAGAACTGGCTGCATCAGTCTTTCACATGCTTCACACTGGGGAGCGGTCCGAGCCACGGCCGATTCTGTGTTCCAAAACACATTCACAAGGATCTTATGTTTTTCATTTATTATGAAATATTTTCTGCAGAACTGGAGGCACAAAGGATTTATTCCGAAATCCTTTCATTGTTTCATTGCAAAGGTTTTGCATTATGTACATTCGTATGTGCTTCACAGTACGTACTCACAGACACACACGCGCGTTTTTCATTACTTACCCACAGCCACTACGCAAAATGCCACAAACCCTGAGCTGACTATGTGTGAGTCCCCACGAGCAAACCACAGCAAGCACGGGCCACGGGGACGCCCGACACCGGGCATCAGAACTCAGTTTCAGCAACAAGGGCTTCCGGGCGCCTTCAGCGAGCTGGGCACCAGGAACTCACAGGCCCGCCCTCCCGCCTCACCCTCTTCTGCCCTCACAGCTCGGCCCGAGCCCCTTCTCGCTGGGATGGGGACATCTCTGCAGACTCTGGCACTCCTGAGGCTGCCTCAGAGCCCGCCCTCATGCTGAGCTTCCCAGCGCCCTGCAATCACTTGTCCACATGTCCATCTGTCCTCCCGGGTGGTGGGGACACTGAGGGCAGGAACTGTCATCTCTGTGTCCCCTCACGCAGCTCAGCGCCTGCCACCAGTGCAAACCGTGAGTGTTCTGAGCTCACGGAGTGGTGGCAGGGGCGGCTGAAGACTGAAACTTGCAGTTACTGAAACAGAGACTGCAGGGAGAATGGCTGGAATGGGGAGAGGGGAGGGAGCAGGGTGGAGCTCGGACATGAGGACCCTGCAGCGTCAGTGGGGCTACACAGCAGAGACACCTGGCGCACGTGAGTGGGGAAACCAGACGCCAGGAGAGAAGTCTGGAGGGACGGACACTGGGGCATCGGCGGCATGAAGAAGAACTACTGGAGACCGAGAGTTCAGAGGAAACATAACCCAGGAGGGCAGGAAAATCTATGGGCTCAGAATGAAGCCTCAGGAAACCCCGACGTGTAAGGGGCAGGCGACAGAGGGGACGGGCAGCGTCGGGCGGAGAAGAGAACAGAGAGGGATGAAGGGAGGCCACTGCGGCACAGGATCCAAGGGGAGGGAGGCAGCACACTGCACTGGGGTTAGGCTTTCGCCGGCTTCGGGACCAAGCCAGCAAACCCCGGGAGCCTTCAGCAAACCGTCTGGCCTCCCATCTTTCTTGGAGAAACAACTGGCGTCCCGCACCCCTGGAATTCAGCAGCTGTCATCTCTAGGGTGCTGAGAAGGGGACTGGTGGGGGGACAGATGGCCGTGACTGAGGATCTGGTTGGCAATTCAACCGACTCCTCAAACCCGGTGCTGACTTGTACAGCCACAGCCCTCTTCCCATAAACTGGCACCCCTGCGCGTCCGAGTGAGAATACAATCCACGTGCTCATGATTCATTTGCACGTTATGTAACCGAAAGTGGAGCTGTCGCTGCTTGGTGCCCAGGAGCCCATCTGAAGGATCTTCGCAGCCAGAGGTCATGAGGTGCCAAGGAGATGAAAAGGAGACAGGCCTCGCTCAGCCAGCCCCAGCCGCAATGTGAGGTGGTCGGCAGGAGTGACAAGGTGCCATGCGGGAGACTGAGGCCTCCGATCTGCCCCTACCTGGGTCAGACCCGCGCCCTATGCCTCAGGCTGCATCTGACTCTCAACCGGACGCCCCAGCAAACAGGCAGCGCCTGGGCAGCACGGCCACTTATGAAACCACTTGGTTACTGTCGGACACTCAGACTATTGGCAATTGGGTATCACAAACAAAGTTAATACCATTGCCTCTGCCCCTAAATTTTGCCTCCTTCTCTTACCACTTCTGAGGGTGCATTTCCAGAAATAGAAACACTGGACCAAACGGGTAACCGTGCTGGCGAGCTGTGTTCCGGAATAACTGCACACAGTGACCCTTTACACCCGGCGAAGGAGGCTCTTTCTCACCAGCCCCTCCCAGGCATCGTGCACTGTCAGGGAAATAATCCGAGGGAACAGCAGGAAGCCGTTAGAGGCACGCTTTCAAAGCGTACTTCATATAATGCAGCAGGCTAGTCACTTTACAAATTTAAAGTTGTATCATCAAGTAATCGTACACAAGTATAACTTCAATTTTATTCATATTATGAGAGAGATGTGATGTGTGTTACGTCAGGCGGAACAGCAGTTGCAGCTGTGGTACAAGTATTTCAACCCAACAGAAGGCCACTTCTCCCTCAGGCACGCAGTCTGACGCCGGTCGGGCCACGCTGGGGGGCAGCCCCTCCCGGTGGGTGACTCAGGATCCAGGCTGTTTCCCGGGGAAATGACCCGCAGTCCCACCCCCTCGCGGCACCCAGATCGCACGCACCCAGCCTGTGGTTCTCTCGGTCCAGGCAACCACCCTCCGTGAACGGTCTCGGCAGACTTTTTCTCGAAGGGCCAGCAGGGGCACGTGTCACGGGTACTCAGCTCAGCTGCGGCAGGCCCTCGAAGAGTCACGGACGCGTGCACGAGAGCGGGCCTGGCTGTGTTCCCGCCAAACCTCATTTCCAGTAACGGGCAAGGGGCTGGGTATGACCGGCGGGCAGCAGACTGCCAACTGTGGATGGACAAGGTCCAGGCAGCCGCCCTCTGCAGACCTTGTGCCACTACAGGGCAGTAGCCACAACACCCCACTCGCAGGGGATGAGCCGGGAGACACCCAGCGGCCCCCCGTCCATGGAAGTTCTGAAGCCCTGGAGGACGTCTTCTGAGGGGTACTGTGTTGTGCCCTGGGGAGGACACTGCCAGGATGACTGCACTCCCAGCACACGTTCCAGAAGGTTCTTCCTTCTGCATCGCCTCCTTGGCCACATACTGGGGGGCTCTGAAAGTCTGTCCCCCTTGGGGGTTGCTTTCTCAGCCCGTTGGCTCCCGACAAACGGCTGGGGTCTCAGGGGCGTTGTAGGGTTGAAGGTCGCAGATCACCACAGGCTTCCTTTCTGGGATCACAATGCGCTCCTGGGTGTAATGCACACCTACGTTTCTGGCCCACGATTTCAGAAAAAAAAAATCTTCCATTTTAATTTTTTACTCAATTTTTTATTTCTATAGAAAACTGATTACTGTATTCCAGGGTGTTATTTTGCCTACAGCTATCATTACTGCTTTCTAGAGTTACACCTTTAACGGGGAAGCACAAATAAAAGAATTAAACACATTTATATAGATACGGACTTAGTCCTACCCATGTACAATATGCATCCTTATCTCTCCCTCAAACTTCTGGGCAGGAAAGAGTGCATCACACACGGCAGAACACAGCGGTCCCGCCCTCCTTGTTCCTGCGGCGGGCTCTCAGACGCAGTGGTGGCTCTTCCTCCATGAGCCACGCCCGTGTTCTTTCCAGGCTGGTCCAGGTTTGCCTGCTGTCTTCGTCCAGTGCCCCTAAGCCTTCCCCGAAACACGCCGGGGGCTCACTCCAGCCAACCTGCAGCAGCAGGTGTGAGGCAAACGGCCTTGGGACATCATCACAGTGACAGCTCCATGACATTCGGCGGTAGGAGTTGGAGCCACAGCTTCTCCTTGAATTTTGCCCTGACTCCAACTGGGTGGCTCTCGAGGCCCCACACCCTTGGTCCGGTCTTTGCCCCTGGCCCCCAGCGCCTGCCTTCCCCCCATTTCTGACGCTGTCATGTACAGGCAGATTATTCTCCCCTTCTATTTCCCCGGCCTTTCCCCATTCGCCCTTGTTACTCTGGGACACGGGTCCCGTTCTTCCGAGCTCCCTCTTCCCTGTCACGCCGTGTCTAACGTGCCCGGTAACAGCCAGCACGGGCCACCCACACTCTGTTCTCCGGCCGCGTCCCCCAGCCACGTCCCCCGGAGCTGAGGGTGCTTCCGCGCCATCCCAGAATACTGTGGTCTGGTAGGTGTTTCACTCGTCTCCCATCTCAGACTCGGTTTCTGCTCTGCCAGCAGCCTGCCCGATGCGTCCGTGCACGGAACTTTAACTTTTGTGGCAGAACAGCGTCTGTCTATGACCAGAATAAGCTGGGGTATCTCAGGGTCATCAATTAACCCCCAAATTCGGTGGTTCCGCAGAGTGAGTCACTAAGTGTGGTAGGAGTCTGCCAGTGCTCACGCAGTATGTTAAATGTATGAGAAAGAAACACACTAGAAATTAACACTATTTCATTTTCCTCAACTTTTTACACTAAGTATGCCTTACTTTTCCATGAGAAGCAAACTACAAATATGTCAACAGGCAACAATTCAACTGACTTTTTTCTCTGAAATCCGTGCTCTCCTTCAAGATCCTGCTCCAGTGTACAGACCCGTCCTGCTGGGCTGGGCGGGCCGGGGCGAGTCCACCTCGTCCATGAGCACCCCAGCAGCCCTCCCTCTCTCTGTCTCCCCACACTCCTGTTTCTAACGGTACGCGTGAACAGGAGCGCGGTATTTGGAAGTGCGTTAGTGTGCTTTCCTGTTTCCATCCCGTTCCTAGGCAGCCTGAGGCCCGCGGCCCCGCCTGGGGGTGGGGAGGGCCAGCAGGGACCGGCACAGAGGGAGGCAGAGCAAGTCCTTCAGCTCTGGCTCCTCACCTGGGACTCCGGGCCCTCTGGCACATGGGGGCCTTACGAGCCGGATTTGTCACAGGAGGGGGATTTCTCAACAGACTCTCTCCCCCATCCTTCCCCAGATCATCAGGTCTGGGTGCTAAAGTTCTCAGTTTACTCTGCAACACAGGCAACACGGCTCTGGGCTGTGAGGGAAACTGTGGTCTAAGACACTGCCCTGGACGCAGAGGGGTGACAAAGAGGCAGAGAAATTAGGGCCCACACCTCGGATCCCGACGGAGACTGGATGGGGGAAAGGCTGGTGACAGAAGGGAGACGGGGCGTGGCCCACTGACCCTGATGTTTTAGGGAGGTCGAGGAGAACGCTCTTGCCTGGTTCGAGCTGGACTGGGCTCTCAGGTGCAGGAGATGACTGCTGGTGCCACCCAGAAGGAGAGCCCATCACGGCGCACCAGGTGCAGCCGGGCAAAGGCCTGGCGCCCGTGCCCGTGGTGGGGAAGCCCCGGTCGGTCCGAGGGGTAGGCAGCAGACAGCTGCAGGCATGGCCCCCGAGCTCACCTGCTGCAGGGACAGGGCGGTCCAACCTGACACCCTGGCCAGGCCAAAGGACAGACCAGGTCGCTGGCTACTGCAGCCAGAGCCCCGTCAGTGCCCACTGCATGCCCGGGGAGGAGCAGGCAGTCAGCGCTCAGAGGTCACAGCGCTCCAGGCAGAGCTCGGAGAGGGCAGAGCTTGAAGATTCGGCAGCTGAGGGTGAAGGCGGGAGAGAGCGCAAGAAAGACATAGACAACGGACTGACGGAGCGACGTCCCTGCCCATCCCTCGCCTGGGACCTTCTTTCCCCACACCCAGCCTGTGCCCCTGGAGGGTTCCCCAGCCAGGCCAGCACCGGGGCCCCTGTCGGCGATGGCAGAGCAGCCAGCCAGCCGGTGCCGCAGGCACGGCAGCCCTCCGTCTGTGCCAACGGGGTGGAGGCTGGATCTCCCAAGCGCCCACAGTGGGGTGACCCAGGCTCACCCTGCCTTTTAGGGCCCTCGGTGGGATGGGGTCTCAGTGGCCCCCAACGCCACCTGCTTGATAAAGCACCTTTTCCAGGCTTCTGTCTCCTCCACCTCCTGTCTCCTCCAGTACAGTGTGCCCCATCTCCGTCTTGGGGTCTGTGTCCCAGGGAACCACACGGGCAGGCAGCCCTTCCACCCACATCCGTGCCAGCAGCTGAGGTCTCACTCCTCCCCACAAGGCAGGAGGGGACCCTGGCACACTGCTCTCTCCATCGCCAGCTGTGCCCTACCTCTCCCTTCTGCTAACTGCCCCTGTGGGCTGTCCCTTCCTGGGAAGAGGGGAGGGTGCACCAAGAGGCCTCTCCCACCGCCTTCCCAACCCCCACCCCCGGGGCAGCGTCCTGGGGTGGCAGCTCACTGGCCCTGGCACTCCAGCCCAGGGCGGGGCTGCTTCCTGCCGTCTGTCTGGGAGCACAGCACAGCCAGGAGACGCGAGCAGATGTCTGGCTCACACCCAGCCCACTCAAGTTGCCAAGAGTGACAGGGCACAGAGATGCTACGGGGGTGATGGGGGGGCCGGAAGGGTGGGGCTCCAGCCCAGCAGTGGGGACAGCCTTAGGAGGAACCCTCCAGAAGGCCCAGGGCCCAGGAGTGGGAGGGTGCTCCTGGGCGACTTGCACATGGCATCAGTGCCCCAGGGCGGGGTTCAGGGTGGGTCAGCTCCCCAGACAGAGCCCGCAGCCCTGCACCAGGCAGCCTGACTGCCCGGGGAGGCCTGGAGGAGCTGCAGGAATCCCAGTCAGTCAGAAAGGGCAGGGCAGGGCCCGGCTGGCTCATCCATGGGCCACGGCCTCCCCCCCACACTTGGAGACATCTCTAATGCTCCCCCCACTGATTCTGCACGTCTGCACATCTCAGCATAGGGCTCCAGAGCCTCCACAGGTGAACAGGGTTGGTGCCGGAGACGACCCCACGCACCCTCCCTCTGGGCTCACAGGTATGCGGGGTGGCCGGGGTCCCCACGTGCCCAGGCAGCCCGCGGTGTTGGGGCTCCGGGGCTGCCCCCCGCAGGGAGGAGCTGCCTGTGCCCCCAGTCCCTCTCCCTGCCGCCAGGCCAGGC